>CM065364.1:25632373-25817373 GCA_033032245.1 Poecilia picta
CTCGCAGACCACAGACGTACTTTCCATGTGAGTTTGGCAAACTGTCAGTGAGTCCTGTCCGACCGACACGTTGCAGCCCCGTAAAAAAGTATTTGCCCCCGTTTTCCAAATTCCCTTGTTTTTGCTCCAAACCAGGCATTAGCGACCTTTTTCATTTCAAGGAGCTGCGTTTGCCACGGGCCTATTTTAGGGCTGAGAAACATATCGCGATATAAGGCTTTTAAATCAGTCGACATCGATGATTTTGTTTTAAACGTCTGAAATTCTGCCAAATTGGGGCGTGGCCTTTCCTATTTCATCCACATCGTCGTCGTTTATTTTTAAACATTATGAGGTGTGATGGGGAAACATGAACCTGCTGCTGCGCTAGTCACTCAACAGGTTGTTGCTAGGTAACCAAAGAGTGAGTGAGTTAGTTGATGCCACCAGCTGTGCTTAGCTAGTTTTGAGAGATTGATGAGCTAAAGCTTTTCCTCTGCCCACATCTCCCAGAATGCTATGCAGTTCTAGATCGGAGTTCAGGGAAATTATTCAATATTCTTTCAGATGTATTATTCATCTATGTTGATCATGTGTCCTTCACGATATGTATTGTTATTGATTTATTTTGAACAGACAATAAAAGTAAAAAGTGGAGAAAAAAATCCCAGGATAAATAGTTATACTCGCTGCCATGCTGTCATGATCATTTATTGGGTCTCTGATGGACTGAATCAGCCCACTGCCTCTTGTTGGAGCTCCACGACAACGGCGTGCATCTCCACTTGCTTCCAAGAGGCTGACCTGTCAGCTAATGGCAGGACAGGAACCGAGCAACAGGCAGGAGAAGAGCCAGAGTGACTTTAGTTGTGTTATCAGAGCGTATGGTGAATGCGAGGGGAGCGTTTTCTCGGCGGTGGACTGTGGTCAGAGGCTGGCAAACGGCAACCAGCTGGTTCACATTTACAGATCCCAGCGGGGTTTTCACTGTGCATGAGTCAGACGTCACCATCCCTCTGTGTGTGTGTGTGTGTCCATGTGTTCAACAGTAACGCCCCCCTTTTCTTTTTTCTTTCTTTTTTTTTTTTTTTTTTGCAGCAAAGGCTTCGCCTCGCCCAGACAGGAGCTGCTGCACAACATCGACCCTTTGTATTCTGACCTCGCTCCATGTAAGTTCCTTCTTCCGTCCGGACCAATTATGAAGATTCATTGTCTGAATTGTTGTTTTTGTTTTGATCTAAAAAAACAACAACAACAAAAAAAAACTAATCTATACATTTAAGAATGACAAAATCAACTTTCTTTTCCATTTTATTTTTAAAAATTTAGCAAACTCTCTACTTTTAGCCTGGTGAACATCTCACTGTGGGCAGTAGGGAAGCACTTGGTCTTGGCTCCTTGATTGTTCGTTTTCCCCAATCTTCTAATTGTCTTGAGTTATGGGAATTAAAAACACTTGCCTTGCCTGAATGGCGTAAAAAAAACTAAATACTGTGGGCAACTTAAAAACGCAAAGTATGAATTTTAAAAAAATCAGGTTTTTGTGTGGGTTTATAGAAGTCCTGAAACTCTTTCAACAAAGATATTTTTTTGCAGAGCTGAGAAAAATGTTTCTCAGAAAAGTGTGTGTTGTGAACACTTAACACTGAAAATTCGGCGATCGATTATTGGAAACATTGACATAAGGGTCCCATTTTCCTACTTGCACACAAGTGCTTTACCTGCTAGAAGCCACAACAATTACAAAGCAATAAAGAGATTTTTTCCACAGACTTCTTTTGTTTTTTCCCTTTAAACTTTAATTCTAAGCTAAAAGAGTTCATGAATTTGAGGAAAGGGTAAACATCTTGCTAAACACAAGCTGCAGCCTAGCGCTGCTTTAGTTGCTCAGATTTTTGTTGTTTTGACATCGTTGTTGACTTTATCGCCCCCTGCTGTTGTATCGTAGGTATTACTTTGTCGTGTCTTAATTGATTGTGTAGATATTTTTCACAACAAAGGGAAAAAAATGTTTGAAAAACATAATCATAGTGTACCAGAGGCCTAATGTGTGATCTACAACCTTATAATGAGAGTAGTTTTGTATTAGCAGGTACATGCTAATAGCTCCAGACATGCTGGCCTAACAAGCCTTAGGGATGTGAAAAACTCAGCAAAAAAAACCTATTTGTTGAATGATAACAGTGTTCCCATGATTGCCTACATTTTTATTCAAATTTGCCACACTCTAGTCAAAGGTAAGTCATGGACTTACCTTTGGGCCTCCCTTCTGAAGCTGCTGCCCCCGCGACCCGACCCCGGATAAGCGGAAGAAAATGGATGGATGGATGGATGGATGGATAGTGAAAGGTAATGTTAAGTCATAAAGACCATAGTGTTGTCTTTATCCACTGTAAAGATGATTAAAGTAGCATTAGCCAAACTTTCCAAAACGATTAACACAGTGGTTCTTAACCTGGGTTCAATCGAACCCCAAGGGTTCGGTGAGTCGATCTCAGGGGTTTGAGCCTCTGCCGCACAGGTAAAGACACACTTGTGTAAAGTCGTGATGACGCCCCGCTTTGCCATCACTTTCTGCAGAGGATGACGTTGCCTTGCTTAGCCAATCAGAGCTGCGGAGGAGCACTGATTGAAGGAGCTCCACTCTCAGCAGGGATTTGAACTTGTGTCTTTAATTACTTCAGAAAAGCTCACCGTTTTTACCAAACTCTGTAGCTTTCGGTGTACTTCTAAATCTGCTCCTTAGTCGCATCTTTTTGGGGTTGTACTGCCTCTAGTGGCGTGGGGTGGTAACACAGCTAATATAATTACATTACTAAATCAGAATACCGCAAAGTCCATCCATCCATCTTCTTACACCCTTGTCCTTAGTGGGGTTTGGAGGGTTGCTGGTGCTTATCTCCAGCTAACGTTCCGGGCAAGAGCCGGTGTCACCCTGGACAGGTCGCCAGTCTGTCGCAGGGCAACAGGACACACAACCATGCGCGCGCACACACACTCACACCTAGGGGCAATTTGGAGAGGCCAATTAACCTGTTATTGTATAAACTGTATAAAACATGTTTTTGGACTGTGGGAGGAAGTCAGAGTACCCGGAGAAAACCCACGCATGCACAGGGAGAACATGCAAACTCCATGCAGAAAAGACCGGGGCCGGGTTTCGAACCCAGAACCTTCTTGCTGCAAGGCAACAGCTCTACCAACTGCGCCACTGTGCAGCCTACCACAAAGTCTTTACTATTTATTATTAATTAATAATTCCATTCCCCTAAGATTGTAGAGCTAATTGTATGATCTAAACAAGACCTTAAAGTGGTTCCAGTTTCTCTTGATGGCCAACCTGTTGAAACTGTGGCAAATTTTAAATACCTTGGGTCGTTCCTGGACAGTCAGCTCAACTTTGCTGAAAACACTGACTAGATTTTGAAGAACTGTTCTCAGAGACTCTACCTTTAAAGAAGACTTAGTGATCTTGCGGTGACCCAAATAGACTTTAGTTGGGTAATCCCAATGTCTTGAATTTGGGGGGAAAAAAATCATATTTTATTTACCACTACAGAAGGGTTCAGTGAATGTGCATATGAAACTGGTGGGTTCGGTACCTCAAAAAAGGTTAAGAACCACTGGATTAATATTTGGGTAGATTATGATTTAAAGCTCATATAAATGAGATTTAGTATTTGACACCCTAAAATTGGACCTTGTCTTGTCTAAAATCAACAGTAGAAAAAGAAAAAGCTAAACCCCTCAGCTTATGCAGTTACAAAATTAGACATTTATGTGTGTCTATGTTCTGATTGATGTGCTTTCTTTATTTGTTTTTATATGGGAAAATGAAGGGTTGAGGTTATGTTGTACTTAACAGCAATGCACAATTTGCTACAAAATATACATAGGATATAAATTAATTGAAATAATGATTTTTTTTTATTTAATTTTTTAAAAAAGTGGGATAATTTAGGTTAAAAGAGCAATTTTGAGACATGAGCTGTTCTGCGCTTGGTAACCAAATAATTTATTCATAACCCTTCACAAATTCCTAAGTTCCAAAGTTTTCTTTGAAGTCTAATCACAATGTACCCATGAAAAATCATCTTTAAAGAACTGGTTTGTTCTCATGCGGCTGTAAAAACAGCCCAGCAGCGATCTACATCACAGTGAATATGACGGGTATCATGATTCTAAAGAATATATCCCTGCTGTGCTGTAAATCCTGCAGCTTGACTAGGTTTCGTTGGGTTGCTGGATTCTGTTGAGTACCGAAATTTACAGCCTCTAATTTACCTACCATGAGCATCCCCGAACTGTGGGAGAATACCTTCGCTGGTCCGTTTCAAGCTGTCCAAGTCGTGATTCATCTCCGGGCGACAGCCAGCGGCTTGATAAAGCCCGAGAAGATGGAAACCTCCTGTCGCATCCCCCCCCCCCCCCATGTTCGCGCTGTGCGGGATGCATGTTTCTCCTCGTCCGCCGGTGTACATCTGCTGTTTTCTTTCCTCCCAGCATGGGCAGGAATATCAAAGGAACTTTGTTTGAGTTTTGGAATTGCGCAGCAGATCCCAAAGCATGTCGTTGTGTAATATTACACAAAGCCTTTTTCCAGTGTACAAAAATATGTTTGCTCTAAGCCTGTTTGTAGATTAGAGGATGTTCGGTGTGTTTGTGGACTGTATTTTTGTCACAGTACAACAAAACAACTTCAGTATTTAAAAAAGGACCAGGAAAAGTTGGGCAGAATGATGCAGTAGAGTCCTGGTTTTCACAGGAGTAAAGTTGTGAAGTTTCAATAAGGATGAGTCTCCTACGGGAAGTTGCAGTGTTCCGATCGCAAATATTAACTCAAATTCACTCATCGTTTGCAAATTCTGCACTGATTTGCCATTTTTACTAGTCGTTTTCACAAATCTGACCAATCATATACCTTAATGTTTGCTGTATTTTCTGACCAATCACTGCAACTCAGCTGGATTTTGACCAATGCCATTAGCCCCCTTGGTGACACTTTATTTGACGAGACACTGCAAAGTTGATTCGATTAATGAACTGTTAATGTAAGTTTTAATGCAACTTTGCATAAACACTTAATTATTTAGCTAATAATGCTAAATTGACACTTATAATGCACTTGCAATGCAACTTTTAATGCAAACGTGCATTAAAAGTGTCATTATTTACCGAATGACACTTCATGACAACAGCCATAAACATTCATGAAGACCCCTTCAGATAAAGTGCTACTGTCCCCTTTTAATTGAACTTCCTGTTTCACGGCGACTCTTAAAAACCAAACCTGCAAGATGAAAGCATGTGTGATGCTAAATGGGTACCTTTGCCTTTTTTTTGCATCAACTATTTTGAGAAGTTCTATAGGATTTGCTTGTACTGTGTTACTGGTTCATGCCGTCATCTATGACCAATATGGAATATTTCCTTTGCACTTTGACAAACTCCTCAGGAAATAGTTTTATTTGTTTTAAGGTGCTACTTCAAAATGGTACTTAGATAGTACTTTGCGCTTTGCATATTAACTTGCATATTAAGTATGTTAAAATCCTGTCTTTTTTGGGGGGAAGGTAATGTGCAGCAATTTCAACTTTTGTTGAAAGCTTTAAAAAATGTGCAACTTTTTCTTAAGACTCCCGCAACATCAGTAGCTTTAGGTCACCATAAAAAAAAACACACGTTGCAGTTACTCCAAGAAGCCAAATGACCCATAGTTACTTCTCAGCTCAGTATTGACTACATATGCTTGCTCACCATTTTCAGATTTTTTATTTACAATGAAACAATGTTTGAAAACCTGTAGTCTTGTCCTGTGTCTGCTACATAACATCCAAGTGAAATAGACAGAAGTTTTGCAACTTTGTGACGAAAACTAAATACTGCTGCATCTGGTTCACTATCAGAGCATGTCTTGTTCTTGTTTTTGAGAAAAAAGATTATTTGAAAGAGATACATGTTTCATCTTCACACTTTGTTAGAGGTTCTTCTTGTTGCTATTCAGTTGTAACGTTACTGAAATTGTGATTAGTCATTGTTATCAGCCAGCAGTGCTGAAGTGCTATTTTTTAGAGCTGGGTGTAGCGTGCGTTGTTTAACCTCTGATTGTAGGGAGTATTCCTGGAAGAGGGTCATGTGACTGAGGACACACTGGAAACACAGAGGAGCGGACTCCTGCTTTAACCACTTAATAATTTGTGAACCCTACCACCACCTCCATCTCGGAGGGCTTAATGGGACTCTCTGGTCTGTGGCAGCTATTTCTGACTTTGAGGTGAAGACTGGACCTTCGACATTTAAAAATACCATGCTTTTTTTCTTTATTGCCTTTTTTGTTATTCTGAAATCTGATGTGCCACAGTAGGGGTATAATGGGTCAGTGGAGGAACAGATGTGAACAATGTGATCCTACAAAATCAGTTTCGCCCCCAAAAAAAGTAGATTTTTAGCTAATTTTGTAAAAGATGGGTAATGATAGAAATGTTGCTGTGAAAGAACTTTTACATTCAGATCAGACCAAAGGCTGGTTGATTCTTTTATGTATTAGGATTTTAAGAAACACCCCAGTCATGTGTATTTTGTCTATTTTTTTTTCTTTACTTACACCAAAGTGTCACTAATTTGAATCTAGAGTTTAGTGTCACCAAACTAATCTATAATTTGAAAGCTTTTATTTAGGCTCTATTAAATAAAATACGTAGTTTATTTAGATAAAACATATTTTGAATCTATCAAATCTTGAGTTCTGGTTGAAAATTTTAGGACTGGAACATTCTGGAATGTAGGAATCTTGAGGAAAATTAATAGCTAGCTACTTAATCTAGCTAGCTACTTGCTGTCTAGTAGCTAGTAGTAGCTACTGCCTACTAGCTGTAGCTAGCTACTAGCTGACATGAGGCAACTGAACATTCTGGAATGTGGGAGCCTTGAGGAAAGTTAATAGCTAGCTAGTCAAACTGAAGCCCCTCTGCTAGCTACATTAGCAGCCTCATTAAAAATGTTTTCCTCGTTTATCCAAAATTAATGTTGCACGCTGGTGAAGCTAATTGATGTGAAGATTTAGCGGACACATCCAGGGTGTACCCCACCTTGGCATTCCACACGCTGGCTGCTGGGACAGGCTCACACGGGTACAGGAAGCAGATTGTGATGGTTTGTGCATTACTTAATGGTATGAGTCCCATGGTTTTAGTCCTTAACTTCCAATCATTGTAACATCCTTTGTGACAGCTTTATGAACCGGAGCGCAGTGTTTTTAATATGTGGTGGCGAGTCTCTTCCTGTGACCTCAGCTCTGCGTTGCGGATTGTAATTTGAACAACACACCCACACCAATATATCTGTTTTGACACGGGGCTGTTTTCGAGCGGCTTGTGGAAAACAAGGGATTAGCGAGAACATTTGTTTGGGCCTTTATGGAAAGTTGGGTTTGAAGGTTCCAAATCTAGTAGCTTAGCAACAGAGTTTTCCTTGACTTTACAGATGAAGAAAGTTATAGCGTTATAAGTTTTGTATTAAGTCTATATATATAAGTATAAGTATAAGTCTAATGTTATAAGTCTGAACTTTTTCCCTCATTCTTTCAGTCAAAAGCCACACACTTCAATGTATTGGGATTTTACAATACATTGTTAAATCCCAACATAAGGAAGTGCAGCATTCTTCTTGTATGGACCTTCTTGTCCATTCTTGTTTACAAAGTAGCACCAACATCAGTCAAAGAGCTTCTGAAGAACACTTTTCCACAGATCCTTGGTTGGATACAGGTCTGGACTTTGATTGGGCCATTCTAACACTTGCTCAATATCATTCAATTATACCTGTGGCTCTAGTGTTTCTACACTCTACTTTCCATTAACTATGACTGGCTTCACTGTCCCTAATGAAGAAAAAAGTGTCTCCCACCCCCACAGCATGATTCTGTCACTACAGACCCATTCAATATTCAATAAATTAGATGATTGTTGAAAAGTCAATTTATTTCAGTAATTCTGTCACCATATATATAGATTAATTAGACAAAACTGATGTCTTAGCACCTTTATTTCTCACTTACAGGTAATGAAAAGGTGACATTAAAAGTTTTAATATTACATCAGCCCAATAAAATTAACTATTTTTGATCAAAAGTATGTTTAAGACCTGCTTAAAGCTTGTTTTCAAATTGTACTTGACTCCAAAACTTTTCAGAGCTTTACATGTAAGGAGATTTTTTGTTGTTGTTGTTGTTGCATTCTGGACTGACGATCTCCAAAGATTTGGGAGGAAAGCTTGAACTCCTGACCTCTCGAGTCAGCCGAACCTACAACAGCGAGTGTATGCAGTAATTAGCTGGAGTTCGGCTGAACAAAATGTTGAAAAGTCCGGCTGCTGACGTCACCGGTTTTTGAGAAGGGACTGTTTTATTGAGCCAAATCCCATGGTGCCTGGGATTCTCCTCAAAGTTTACTGGTGACTATATAAATCACTGAGGCGGCGAAGAGCAACACTACAGCTTTACAAGCTTACGCCATCGTGTTTCATGTTGAAATCTTTGTCAGCCACCAAACTGACAACAAGCCTCCCTTTCTTAGCATTCCTGGTTTTGGGATTCCTCTCCTTTTGAGGCCGCTTCTCACTTTGAGTTCCTTCCCCTTTTTCCTCTCAGTCTCTTGTCATTCTTTTGGGGGTTTTTTGGGTTTAATTCATGAAAAGAGTTCTATTTTTTTCTCCCCCCCCCCGACATACTTTCCTCCTTTCAAGTTGGCTTTGAAAAAAATCCTTTTCCTGTTGCTCTCGCAGAGGGGATGCCGACTAAATGTGTCACAGAGGGTCCCTAACGCTCTCGATTGTTGGGAGAGGCACAAAGGAGGTGGTGTGGGGAGAGAAGTCTTGGACTTGACCCAAGACTTGTAACACCCCCAGATTTCCCTACAAAGCTCTTCAGCTTTTTCCCCTCTAGCTGTTTCTCTGATTCAAAATATTCCTCGCTCTACTCGCTCCTCCTCCTGCAGAGCGTCTGCCGTGGGTCTAGAAGAGCGTATCGTCTTCCCGAGCTCATCCGTGGAATGATTTTAACACGTGGACATGTGGGGAAAAGCATTGGAGGCCCAAATTCCTTGAATTAGCGAGAGCTCGAGCACCAGGAAACAAATCAAAACCAGTAAAGCCCACATAATTTATGTTCCCACCTGCTTGCACACACAAAAAAAGTGTTTATTCCTCTTGAATTTTGTCTTAAGGTCTAAAGTATCTTATTGGAATGGTCCAACACAAAAGTCGGTCTGCATCACTGTGAAGTGGAAGAAAATGATAAATGGGCTTCAGATACTTTGAGAAACAAAAATCTCAGTAGGTTGGAGTGCATTTCTGTTCAGTCCTCCTGTGTCGATACTTTCCAGAACCATCTAACTGCAGCCACAGGCTCAGTGTTTGGGTTCTACCAGTTTTTTCACATCTGGACACGATCGTTTTGACGTGTTTTTTCTTTTCTCAAAATGGCTCAAGCTCAGTTTGCTTACATTGTGTCCGCTGACCCTTAAAGAGTCTTAAATTCGTGCATCTAAAATTAAGGCCTTAAAATGTCTTAAATCCATTGAAAAACAATAAGTTGGCATTAATTACGTTAATCACAGGTCTTAAATTTTGTTGTGGCAGGAGTATTTAATTGCATATATTCTATGTAGTTTCCTTTTTCTTGCGTCACTTTACTGTTACTCAAAACTTTGATCCTGCATTCACTGCGGCTGTGGCTACCAATATACCGTTGCTAGCTAATTAGCTCACCTTTTTACATCCATTATGGGCAAGTGCAAAGTTTATCAGCAGGATTTAGTTTGCTCACTTCTGTTGCCAACTGATACAATTTGCTTCTTTGCTGTTTTCCTTTGTACGTTTGTCGTGACGCAGGTCTTAAATTTCATTCATAATGGTCTTAAAAAGTTCTTAAATTTGAGTTTGTGAAATCAGCAGAAACCCCAGCTCAGATATAGAGTCTTTGATCATTGTTGTTCAAGCTTTGCTACAATTTCACAGTTCAAATTTGGACAGAACTTTGACTGGAGGTGCGGCTCATAGTCAGGTGTGTTTAGTAGTCTGGATATTACGGTGACATTGACTTTACACACACTCTTACTAGAGTGTCATGTAAAATAAACATGTCTCCAACACATATTACTATTGATGCGAGAAGCAGCCATATTGAACCCTAAAGTCGACCTTAATCACCACAAGCTCCGCTTGAGCCCAGCTCAAATGGAGCACCGGCACCCACTGGAATATGCTAGCCATATTCCACGCACCTTAACAGCACCTACAAACCAGAAGGTGGCTCCATGGAACACACCGCAAGCACCATACACCGGCTACAAAGATGGTACCCTGTTGCTCAAGATGGTTCTTGATCTCGAGTGAGAGTGCACTACCTATGAGAAAGCATTATGGGTTGGAACCAATTGTGATGGGCCTGCGCACCTCAAGAGTGAAAATTCTCAAACTTAAATATCCTAACTGTTAGGGTTAGGATCCAGTTAGGGGTCCAACTTTGGGTGGCGTTCCAGTTGTTTTTTCCAACTGGGCAGTGGGAATTGAACGCAGCACCAGCTCCGTTTAGCTTATTGTTCACTAATGTTCTCCATGAAACCTTTGAGGTCTTCACAGCTGGATTTACTCTTCGTTTTTGTGTTTTAAAATTATGGGCTTGTTTGTGTCTATCTGCCACCTAAGATCCTAATAAAAATACATTAAAGTTTGTGGTTGAAAACAAAACTGAAGGCTTATGAATACTTCTGTAAGGCACTGCACATACCACTCAGTTGTGCAACAGCGCCTGTTTAGTTCGCAGACCTCTCCCCGTCGAGCAGCCCGGCTGAATGCATGCGAGAGCCATTAAGATGCCCGCATGTCACTTGCGCAACGAAGAGTGAAGAACTGAATGTCGTAGCTTTTATCATGTGGTTCAGAAACGCTGAGATCGGAAATGTTTTGACTCTCGAGTCATGTCACTGCGGTGGATGGGCTTCGCGTGGGTTGCGGCATTGTCCGTACGCAAAGAACGCGAGGAAGAACTGTCTTTTTTCTTTTTTTTTCTTTGCTCTTTCAGCGCCGCAAGGCTGAGATCACTTGCAAATCTGCCTAATCAGGAGCACATTGTTGGGGTCAGCAGCGGCATGAACCTGGGAATGCTCCCAAGGCCAGGTTTCCCTTGCTCCTCTTGGAAATCACAGACATGTGTGCTTGCTTTCTGGGAGATATTTTTTTTTCCCCGTCGGCTGAGAAAGCTCACGGCGGGAGGTTCCATAAAATCCTGGACATCGTCAATACAAGGATAAAAAATTGACTTTTGCTTCGTGAAAGTGTTGCCAACTGGTGACTGTGGCTGTAATTTTTCATCGTATCTGTGGAGCTGCACTCATGGTGAATTACTCATTGTGCTTGGCAGGCGTGGAAGACTGGTGCTGAGTCAACCACATCACCGCCATTTGTCAGATTTCTACATTTAAATGCTCCGTGTTTGAGGAAGATCCTGCCTATTACAATTTCTCTTGTCAAAGATTGCCCTGAAATTAAAATTGCTTATTGATGTTTTTTGTGTGTGTGTGTGTGTGTGTGTGTGTGCGTGTGCGTGCATGCGTCCTTGCTGCCTCACAAGTCCAAGTCCTTTGGACTTATGTTGCCTCACAAGTCCAAGTCCTTTGATTTTGGTAACGAATCCCAACCCATTAATTCATAAATACATAAAAAAATGAAGAATGTAGAAACAGACCCAAGATGTCCCTGTTTTTAAAATTTTATCCACCTTATTTGTCATTTAGCAGAACACTAACAGCTGTGTGAATCAAAGGCAGATTTTCTTTGTACCCCTCTCCTGACTGATACTACAGTTAACCAAAGGATGCAAAGATGAGGAAAATCAGCTGAACTTTAGTTTTGGTTAGGCCTGTCACAATAAGAAATAAGTGAATTAATCCCTGATCAATTTAAATTAGTTCAATCATTTACATTTGCATGATTTATACTTTTTCTCTTTTTCTACCAAAACTGGATGGCAAAAGTTTTCAGTCTGGTCTCAACTAACACTTTTTGTTTACAGAGACTTCATAATTTGTTTTATTTGTTGTTTTTTGTTTATTTGTGTTGAATATTTAAAATGTCTTCCAGTTCCTGTGTTAAATGTTCATGTTGATCTTTGAGAATATGTTCTTGTGCTATTATACCACAATCATCATATTACTTGAAAACAATAATATCGTTTATCGCAATAACTTCTTGGACAATTTATCGTCCAGCAAACTTTGTTATTGTGACGGGCCTGGTTTTGGTAAATGAAGACACAATGATGGATGTGAACTCCAGAAGACCAAAAGATGTTTCTTAGCATCTCGCTATGCTCTAGCTAGGCTGAGAAGACTGTCCCACTGCACTATTCTACTATATTCCTGTTGTATTTTGGGAAAAAATTAATCTTTCACAGACATTTCATTGGAACGGGAATCGTCATCAGCTTTGTGGAAAAATAACATGAATCCTTTTAAACAGGAGGGATTTCAATAAGCTTTGTTTGTTTTAAACCACTTCGCTTTTCCTCTGCTGATTCTTGGCACCCGTCCCCCCCTCCTTTTTTTCTGTCTATTTTTTTGACGCCTTCATTCGATACCGACTGCGACGTTCAGGCATGCGCTCGGCTTCGGTGCCGTTCTTCCGTCCCGTCTGGTTTACACAGACGCCCACAGAAGGGGCTTTGTGTCTGCCGGTGGTCTGATATCCTCTGGGTCAGCGTTTTCGAATGTTTTTTTTCTTTTTGTTTTTGGAAGGTGAATGAAGTGAAGTATCAGCTCCGTTGTCTTCTCCCCGCAGGTCCTGGCAGGCAGAGTCGGTTAACTCTGGCCCGGGGGGTCGCTGAAGACCGCTGGGCCAAGTTTGGCTTCAATGTGTCCATTCACGCTGCCATCCGATCCTCAAACTGGAAGCTGCTGACTGGATACCCAGGTCAGTATTCTTTGTCACCATTAATGACACGTTTAGTCTAAGTGAAGACAGAAAGTCGGACACAAGTAGAGCGTCTGTACTGGCATTTACATATCATGTTCGCTCATTTCTGGTAGAAAATTCAGCCTTTTGTGGGTGAAAGTGTTGGCACAACAATGCTCATTTTCATTGCTGACATGTTGAAACTAGTCAAGTTTATCTGTACAACATATTTCAGAAACAAGGCAGTTCAAAGTGCTTTTCACCAGAGTAACATACAAAACAAGCAAATATTACATTTGGTCAAATACCATCAATATGCAGCACATTGTTCTGGATTTGTGCTATGCAGGACTCTGGAAAACGATGGAATTTCATTTCAACATTTTTATTGAAAGTATTTATTTAACCACATCTCTTTCTCATTCTTCTGAGATTTAGCAAATAAAAATACTTTGGTGGTAATTCTGACCTGTAATGGGAAACGCTGAGAAAACAGTGTTAAATGAAGATATATTTTTGGGGGAGTTTGTTGTTTTTTTTTACATTGTGTCTTTTGTAATCTGGTCTCTGTCACATTCTGTGAGAACATCTTGTTGTAACCTTGTCAGACCTGCTGATAAGGAAACTGTCCAAACTGCTGACTCCTTAAAAAGCAGTTTACAAGGAGAACAACGGACATCAATTATTTTTTTCAAGTTGTAAACGTAACAACCTCGCAGGTCCTCCAGCTCTGTAGCTTTATAGCTAATACTAGATGTCAAGCTAATGCTAGCTTGCTTTATTAGCAACTTCAGGACAGTTGGAAGGTTTTAGAAGCTAACTTGCTTCTAAAATGCTACGATTAGCCAAAACATGTAAATACTGAAGCTTATTGAAAGGATCTTGCATTAAAACACAATGTGTTACCAAGTATTGTTGGTCTAGTTTCTAGTGCAAATTAGTTAGTATACTTGAAATAAGATCAAATTGACTAATAGATAACCTTTCAGTGACATACAGGAACTTGTTTTAAGTAAATAATTCTTTAATATTTATTTAAAAAAATACTTGTTATTGACCTATTTATTGCTAAAAAGTTACTGGTACTTTAGTTTTATCTTATTTCAAGTGTGATAATAAGTTAGCAGTAGAAACTAGACCAAAAATACTTGGTAAGATTGAGGTTTTTTTTAAATTTATTTTTTAAGTGTATAACACGTTTAGCTGCTACTAGCATGTCCTCTACCTCGTTACCTCCCCAGGCTGCGAGGTTTGGTTCCCCCGACCCGGCCACAACGGGTCAGACTCCGGGGTCCCTAAGCTCGGCCCACTGAAGCCCGTCATGCTGTTCGACGTGGAAAAAGATCCCGAGGAGAGGAACGAGGTGTCGGCCCAGTTCCCTGACGTGGTGGATTACCTCCTCACCAGACTCCAAGAGCACCAGAAAACCGCGCTGCCCATAAACTACCCTGACGACGACCCCCAGTGTGACCCGGGGCCCACCGGAGCCTGGGGGCCGTGGGCTTAGATGGAGACAACATGGAGGCATTATGAAGGATCCTATTTGCACTTGGTTCATTTTACCTGTGAATGTTAACAGCAGGGGAACATTAGTAATGTTTTTATGAACTTTTTTTCTTTTTGTTTTACAAAAAGAAAAAATGTTGTCCATACAACATGACATGTCTAAGAGTCTCCCGATGTTTTCTGCTTGGTTTTTGCACTTCATTTTTCTCCTTTTGAGAAAATCCACTGATGTATCGTAGAAATAAAAGAACACACAAGCAGCAGGTTTAAATTTTAAAATGTTCAGAATTTATTTTATGTGGAGTAAAATGCGTTGAAATTAAAATCACATAGCAGCCATATTACAATTTAATCAAAGCAAAATATATATAATATATAGAATATAATATTGCTATATTAAGAAACACTACCAACAGTTCATACAGCATTAATGGCATCATCTCTGCCTCAAGGCCACATTTTGCAGCGTGTTTCTAGCATGATTAGAAAAAGACCTTAAAAGACCTCATTATTACTAGAGAAAAGTTTATATTGATACATTTGTTTGAATATTATTTTTCTAGACACAGAAGGTTCAGTAAATAATGTTTTGATGCTCTTTTTGTGGATCAAACTGGCATTAAAATTGCTCAGTTTTTTGAATAAAGTCAAGCATTCTCGTTTCCTCTCTCGTTAAAAGGATCTCATCATCCAGAGGAATGTGATGCCGTCAGCCGTTAATTATCTGATGGATGAATGTCAACAGAATTGATTTATTCCTGAAATGCTCATTTTAAAGTAGCTCCTTAAAGCTAACCTAATCTAAATAATGCTGTAAAAAGAAATGATTTGTCCTGTGTTTTGAGTCTTTTATGTTAGTTGCAAGATATAAGGGAAGTTTGATGTTGCTTTGTTTCTTTGTACTGTTCCTTTAGTTTGTGTTGCTGTTGTTCCAACTTCTCTCATTTTGCAGAACTCGGATGTGAAATTAAATGAAAATGAACAAATAAAAGAAATATGACAGGCCATGTTAATATATTGTGTAATTGAATAAAATCTACTTTTATTTTTTACTGTGTCTCATCTTGTGTGCAATTTTTTCCAGGACAAGGTTATTAAAATCTGCTACGTCACAGCAACATTCCAAAAACGATTTTAACACATTTCATCTCATCCTATGCACATTTTCTGTCTACGCCGATGAAGATCATTTCATTTAATTTCTGATCTATTTTCCAATGAATTTAGCAAATATCTAATCAAATGAGTTTTTTAAAAAAAATCTGATCAACTTAATGTTAAAAAAAATAAAATCAGAGGCCTTTGCTAGATCCCATGGTGTTCTTCAGCTTTCCAACTCTTCTTGTTAACATTTTGAACCGAGTAACTACAGAAAATGGCACATTAGTCTCTTCAGGCCAGAATGAGCTTTAAACCTAATGTGGCTTTTGAGATTTTAGATCACAATTTGCTGAATTATTTATTTAGTGACAGTCAGACCATATGGTCATGCACATGTATTCACTTAATCTTTAAACAGTTCTAGTTAATTCTAGTCGTTTTAATGCTTTTCAGGAGTAAAATGATTTTTTTCCTTTAAATCTCCAGACTCTCGCTTGGCTTACTCGTTTCCTCGGTAGTCCATATGAGAACACCACACGATTATTTGATGTTTCTGAGAAAGTCCTCAGTGCGCAGCTGAGGTTATAAATTTGCCACCCGCCTCCTCTGTTAGTTTACTCTACAATCAAAACTCTGAATTTCAGGATGGGGAAATATTTCATTTAATTAGACGTTGCCGTCCATGTAAAACCAGAGCCTGACACTTTCTCAGCTCGTCTGCAGACAAACCGCTTTTTTTTTTTTTTTTTTTTTTTTTTTGCGCTTCTAATACTCCCATCCGTGGCGAGTTACGCCGTTCCTGCCCGTGTTATTACGATGGTGGTGTCACGGCCCAACTCTACTTTTCTAAGCTGTTTTCACACTTGACGCGGCCCGGTGACTCTCAGACCGAGTCAGTTTCGCTGGCTCGAAAGTCGCCCCCAATCTGGCTCAAGAGGTCGTTGGGAAAGACACCTATGCAGACTTAAGGGTAAATTTCATGTGATCAATTAACCCGTTTTTGTTGACTTTAAAGCTGCAGTATGTAACGTTTAGAAAAATGCTTCCTTCCCATGTCAATTAGAACTCACCATGTCATGGTGCTATGGTAGGAGACGGTTTGTCTGTGGAAGAAAATAACATCTATCTCCTCTACCTTCTACAAGTGGTATAATTACAGCCTGTGAAAATGTACCACTCCTGGTCAAAGACAACCAATCAGAGCCAGGAGGAGGGTCTTAGCGGTGTCAATCACTCTGCACAATGGCATGGTAGAAAAACAACTCAGGAAAAGCATTCATCCGCTGCGGTGGACCTTTCCTCCTATGCTAACTTTGGTGAACCAGCTGTAGCAAAAGCGAGCAGGAGGAGGGTGAACACAAGAGTGATTGACAGTGCTGAGACCCTCCAGCATACTTGCGTCACGCCCAAACGTTAACGTCTGCTATGTTCTTTTTCTTCTAAGAAACATCCAAAAGTGCTCTTATGCTAGCTTCAGCTAGCTGTTAATTTCTCTCTCTTTTTGTAGGAGTTCTGATCCTCGAGTGCCCTCTAGCTTCTTTTGTAGCAACTATTATTGCAGTAATTGGGTAAAATGCTGTAAAAACAAACATAAATCTATATGAAGCAAACCGTGGAAGAAGAGACTGGTTTTACCAGGCCAGGTTAGAACAAAAAAAATTGGATAATTGAAGTTAACGATCTAAAAAATAGGAGTCAGTTGCTTTTTCACATAAAATGTAGTTTGTTTGGATAGTTTTTTTGCTTAAGCAATGCCATCGTTGAAAACTGCTTTCCGTGTCTCAGGTTATTTTTATCTGATCCGTTTTAGAATTGAAAACAGCAGAAATCTACAGAAAGTTTCTACAGAGTAGCAGCGATTATATTTTAAGAACGCCAAACGAAGGACAGACAAGCGGCTGCCATCCTTGAAAAGCCCTTCTGGTATGTCCGCAAGGAGGGAGCGAAGGCCTCGGTCGGCGGGGAAGAGGGACTGGAATTCCAAACAAGATGGCGTCTGTCTGCGCCGCCTGCCTGTGAAAACAGATTCAAATCAGGCCGACCGACCAGTCAGGAATGTGTTGAACCTCCGTCCTTGAAAGAAGGAGATCCGACTGCTCATCGCACCTCGTAAAGACGGAAGTCCTTGACGGCTCTTTTACAACGATTGGGGACCATTGGAGAGAAAGAGCCAGGAATGTTCTAGAGTCACCGCAGAACAGCAGACCATGAAAGGCGAAGGAGTTGGTTTTTTTTTTTAAGGTGTCTCTTGTCAGGATGGCAGGAGACACCAGTCTGTTCATCACCAGGCATGAGTGGCAAATGCAGACCCCAGATAAGCAAAAACACGTGACCGTGTTATTTGTTTGACAAAAACATCTTGGCAGCTTTTTCAAATCATTACTCCTCTGTCTCCATGCTTGACAGTCGGTATGAAATCTTCCTGCCTTTATGACGCATTATGTTTTTTTTTTTCAAACTCACAAATTTTAAATAGACATGGTTTTTCTAAACCAATGCTCTAGTTTTGAAAGAAGGGACTTTCTTTTGGCAAACCTTTTAAGGTTTTTGTCTTTTTCTTTATGGACATGAAAGAAACAATTAAATGAGTTGCACCATCCTAGTCAAAGTGCAGAACTCAACCTGTTTGACATGTGGTGTTGGGACTTTAGGAGAGATGCGAATTAGTAGAGTCAGTGTCAAGAAACTAAAGTAGGGCAGAAACTATCACAATTAATCACGATTAATCAACCTATTATTGAAATAACTGATTATTTCAATAATTAACTGGAGAACCCAAAACTGACCAAATTTAGCAGCACGCACATGGCATGATTGACTGTGCTAAGACCCGCCTCCGACCTCTTATTGGTTGCTTACAATTAGCAAGGCGGACAAACAAAAAAATTTTCCCACAGATTATCTGTCTCGTACTGTACTGTCACAATATGGTGACAGTATCAACAAATATGTAAAAAAAAAATCTTTTTTTTAAATTTTTTTTTTACTAAACTTACATACTGCAGCTATACGGAAAATCTGAAGGTATTTTTCTGGGCATTCTGGGTAAATCACTGCAGCCCAGGGGATTCAAAGTCCACTCGGATCTGATTTGTCGTCTGTGTGAGCCAAAGTACTTTCACTGGAGACCACTGTTGTTCCGCTCTGAGTCTTGAGCCGAAGGTCAGTCGGAGTAACAATGATCCCAGGAACGTCTGATAACATCAAGGCTGTTGTTCCTGACAATACCAACATCTATTTATGCAGAAACTCCCTGATCGAGTCATGAGACTTCCCTTGTGTTTACACAGCATTCAAACCCCACTGACCGACAAGCAGGAATAAGAGGGCACTGGGAGGCCTGGCACCAGTTGCTCTCCTCCTAGTCTCAACACTCTCAAAATAGTCCACTCAACTCTCCTTCATGGCCATGTAAACGGTAGCTGGAAGCACAAAAGTTTTTGTTTCGCACCATTCTTATTACCCGAGCCGGTGACGACCTCCAATTCTTCCGTCACATAATTCTATTGAATTAGGCCAAAGTAGAGGATGGAAGACGGCGGAGCCGTAAACACTCGGGGAAACAAAGCGGAGTTTGGCAGACATGTTGGACGTCAGTCGAAGGAACCTTCAGCATGTGAACAATCTGCACTGAACGCCGCCGCTGTTCCTCAGCTGTTAGCTTCCCAATGGGAAGGAGGTTAAAAGACGGATTTAGAGAGTGGCATGAAGGCCTTCTCGTTTCACATGCAAACTAAATCTGGTGATGAGTCATCGTTTTTGAACAACTGTTTCAAAAAAGATTAAAAAAAAAAACAGCAAAGTGAGTTGATATAAGCTGTAATTTGATTATGGACTCAGTCATCAAATTACACTTAAAGGTGAATCTGAGTTGCCATGTATCAATCCAAAATGCAAATAAGAAACTCAAACTAACTCTATGAATTGACACTAAAGACAGTCATGGTGGGCTTGAATGAAACCCTTCAACAAACAAAAATCCTTTCAAGGGCCACACTTTAGACACTCAATGCAGAGTAACGACACTCCATAACAAAATCACTTGAGTAAAAGTAAAAAGTACAACATTGTAAAAAATACACTTACTTTCCCCCCTAAAAAAAAGTTGCTCAAGTAAATGTAACTACCAGTTAGTACGCAAATCTGCCTTTTAGTGGCTGAGTAATTATTCAGTTATTATTCCTCCATTTTCAGAAGTGACAAAACCGAATCCTGTTAAACTGAAAGAACACAAAGACTTTCTGTCGGCGCCTTGTAGCGACATTAAATAGATCGTCTATTGATGAGGGATCCGGATCCAGAGGCTGGTGGATGGGGGGGGTGGGGGTAGGAGGTGGGGGCAGGAGGGGTAGGAGGGGGGGGGGGGGGTTGGGAGGAGGGGGGGCTCCACCGGGTCACCCAGTCAGTCAGTCAGTCGTCAGCAGAGTCCGGCTGGACAGACTCGGGAGGCGGACCGAGCCATTCATTCTTCAGCGAGCCGCGGACAAAACGTGGAGGAGGACGAAGACAGCCTGACGACGAGAACAGTCGCGCCATAACCAAGTCCCGCTCGTCAAACCCGACACTTTGGATCCGAGCAGAGAAAGAGGAGAAGAACTTTGAGCCTTCAGGGACCAGAGGGCGTCTCGCGCGCCTCACTGTTCCACGTAAGTATGCGCGTCTGAAGGGAAACGTTTCCAAACTTCCTCTTCAACACTTTCCGTCTGTGGCAACAACATAAACCTTTCCTGCTCTTTTTTTTTTTTTTTTTTTAACCCCCAGCAGCTTTCAGTCGGTGTAGCTATGGTCTTTTTATGCCTCGGTGTCTCCACTGTGCTGGCTGCGTGATTTTGAAGGGAAACGCGTGGCAGGAAAGCCGAGCGAACTGATGCGGTGCCAAACAATGCAAAGGCTAAACTTTCATCAGAAACGCTTCAGGGTTTAACGGGAACGATACAAATCAGGACGACAGGAAACGATTCCGATAATCAGAAGTGGGAAATCTTTATATTTGCCGACTCGTATTATTTTCCCGTGCGAGCTGTCAGAAAGTAAAACAGATAGATACAAAAAAAAGCAAAAAATGATATAGTTTTTTTTTTTAACCAAAGTAAAAGATATGTATTTTAAATGCAAAAACCAATTTTTGGGGGAAAATATATCTAGTCTATATGTGTGTATCATATATGATTTTGTTCAAAGTCAACATAAATCAATTGAATTCATTCCGACACAAGCAAATAACATGGTTACAAAAAAGTCTTCAGGTTTAGTCCTTTTTTTTGCTTTTTTGCGTGTGTCACGTTAAATATTTCAAATATCAAGCTAATTTTAATATTATACAAAGATATGCTGAGTATATTCAAGATGCAATGTTCGAATGATTATTTCCTTTATGAAGCTGAAAAGATTTTTGGAGTTTAATTTAAGTAGCCACACCCAGACCTGATTAATGCCAGACCCCTAGATTAGAGAAACTGAGCCTCTCTTCTCTCAGTTAAGGTCAGTCAATTCATTTCAAGAACACCTGATTTATCCCAATGGGAAATTAAATGTTGTCGTAATTCAAATCTGGTCCAAGTATCTTCAAAGAGTTGTTACAGATGATGTTGATGTAGGTAGCTAGGAGCTCCTGTAGCAGTAAGTCTTGCTATGAACCCGAGGGAGCTTCTGACTGAAGGTTGTTGCTGTATGACAATCTCATGACTGCTACAACATGCTAATAGCTCAATACCCAGGCAGCAGAGACAATATCCCACAGTAATACGTCCTGTTAGCACTGCTAATCTCTGTCTGGCCATACGGTCAGAAATCTAGGCAGAGAGATGTTGAAGTTGGGGTTATGACCCTTTGTTCGATTGGAGAAACAATTTGAACTTCCTCCTTCTCTCTCTGCTCATTGGTCCTGCTCTCTGTCTGGGAACCTTGTCTTTCAAAGCCTCTGGAATTTGGGGTCGTAGTTTAGGTATCATGTGAGCTTTTGAGATGCTAATCAGCTGCTCCCGGTCACAATTTAACAACAACAAAACAGAAAAAGGAGACTGGGCAAAAATGTCACCCGCTGAAAAGTTGCAAGTTGAAAACTGCCACTGACCCCAAAGATCACAAAGACTCATCTCACATTTCCCAAACAGGATCACAATCTCCGAGACTTTTTTTGAGAGAATACTCTGTGGACGGATAAGACTAGATTACATCCGACAGGAAGCGAACATCACATCAACAATCAGCCATGGCGGTGGCAATGTGATTGGGGTTGCAATTGACTTGTAACAGCTGACAGAACCGCAAAGTTTCCTCTCTACCAGGACGCTCCAAAGGAAAATGTGAAGTTTCTGACCTTAAGCAGAGGAAAACTTGGGTTGTGAAGTAGGACAATGATCCAAAGAACACCACATATAAATGGTGAAAGGGGAAAAAAAAGTAAGGAAGGTGGAGTGGCCAAGTTGAGGTCTGGACATAAATCTAATTGAGAAGCAGTGGCATGACCTTGAACAGGCTGTTGATGCTGAGAGTACAGCACAACTAGTTATTAAGTTTACGGGGCAATTTCTTTTTTTCACACGGCACAAAGACGCTCTTCTCTCGATAAATGAAAATCCTCGTTTGAAAACAGCTTTTTGTACTTTCTCAAGTTGCCTCACAGACGAAACCCCTAACAAGGCAACAGGAAGCTATTGTTTAAGCTATAAAACAAGCAAACCTTTTTGTCTTTATTTTTTTCCAAGTGATGCCTTCCAGGAAAAGCGTCATTATCCTCAAACACCTGCATGTGTCAGAAGGCATATTAATGGTTTAAGGTTGCTGCTCTGTTATGGCTTCAGGAGAAAGTCTGTCAGTGCTCTTGACAAGGTGAGACCCAGATCTTTGTCTGGTTGTAGCGTTGAGTTTCATCATCACTGGCTGTAAACCAGTATTTGTGTGTGAAAGAGAAACGTCCGTGCAGGGCGGGGTGAGTATCGAGCGACGCTCAACGCTGCAGCTTATTCTTGGGCGCATTTCTCATCTCTTTGCTCTCCTGCTAATGTCGCTTCTTGTTTTTAAAGTGTGCTTAATTGTTTTGTTGTTGTCACGTTTGCAGCTGTGAAATTGTGAAATTAAAGCGCTGCAGCAGTAAACGTGTGGTCTGGCGCTTGTAATGGTAATTAGCTACAACCTATTTGTGATTTCTTTACTTAAAGGAGAGCAATTCAGTTAGTCGAGCCAGAGATTAAAATCTCGGTTAAAGATAGCACAGTCAGGGAGAAATTTGAGATCGCCTGTTGTTCCTCAAGGCTCTGTGTTTGGCCCATTAAAAATCCCAAAGCTTTTCTTCACTTAACCCACTAAAAAAAGAAAAAGGATAAATACACGGATTTCTGTCTTTCAAGCAGCAGCCTAGATGCGTGAGTCCAATTGGAAGAATCCATTTTATCTTCTTCTCCTTTCGCGTGGTTCCTCAAGGCTCTGTGTTTGGCCCATTAAAAATCCCAAAGCGTTTCTTCGCTCTGCTGAGTGCCGCTCTCCTGTACCTAACCCGCAAGAAAAGCATGAAGACACACATTTCTGTCTCTCCAGCAGCAACCTGGAACTGCAGATGCGTTGGAAAAGTCAATTTTATTTTCTTCTTCTCCTTCTTCAAAGCAAGGAAAAAGGATTACCAAGCTCCTCCTTTGCTTGGTGCAGTTGATGCAGTCAGCGTTGCTTTGACTACACTTTACCAAAAGAAAAAACCCATGAAATAAACAGATTTTTAACTACAATCCTGTTCAAACAAACCACATCATCTGCTTCTTTGTGCCTCTTTGAGTTTTAAGTTTTTTGTCACAAGTCCAGGATCTTGGTTACGCTTTATGGGGGCTGGTCAGTGCATGATTCCGGGACGGGAGACTATTTTTAGTGAATGATTTCAGCTAAATATCAAGCACTTCTTTGACTCCCTAATACCTGCACACTTATCCATGCATAAGAGCAGGTTTTGTCGGGTGGGTCTACAGACGGGCATGAGACCTGGGACCCGACCGGCGGCTGATTGAAACCAAAACCGAGACCACAGTGTCGCCATGACCAAAGTGTGAAATCCACTAATTGAATGTCTGCTCCTGTGGCAGAAAGGTTAACCTAAACGACTCCAGTCAACTGGAGTTAAACATCTGGAATACAGTTTTTTGTTTTTTTGAAGCAAAAACCCAACGGTGGATATCTTTCCATGGAAATGGACCTGATAACAAGGCTCATTCATTTGCATCACACGTCCTCAAACTACTGAGACGAGAGTTAGCTTCTTCTTTTCATATCTGATTTTATTATAAGGACTTCTCCAGGTCATTAGCTCACCCCTTGGAAGTACTTTTTGTGTCAATAAAACAATTAGCAAGAGAAGCTAGGTTTTTTTTTTTCTTTTCTTTTCTCATGGAACCTTCAAAACACAGTTTTTATGTTACCCGTAGGATTGTTTATTTGCCTGTAAAAGTGACGTAAGGCGAGGAAGAGAACTCTTGCTAATCCAGAGTTGGGTCACATTACGTCAAATTTATTTTTTCCCTCTTAAAGGGTCTATGGAGAGTTTTTCCACAGAGTTAAAAGCTGCTGTGTGTCAGACTTAGTTGTTTTTTTTAATGGAATCACTTCATAGAAATTATGCTTGACCTCACTGACAGCTGAGACACATTATTTAGTTTTTTGGTTCTTGTCCTGTTGAGCTGTCACAGTTTTTGTTCGGTTAAACTTAAAAGCAAATTTGCTGAACGATCTGACATAGGGTAGTTTGAAACTATCTTCTAAGATTATAGCATCACGTCAAACAGCTGTTGTTAAACAAGCTAGCAGCAAAAGCTAAGATGGATATAGTTTAGCTAGAAGCTTCACATGGGGATAGAAATGTTTGCGATTGGTGGCTTTCCATCCCCGACCACAGTCGGATCTTTGCTTTGGGAAAGACGTCACACACTACGTGTGGAATACAATTTACATATGCTAACCATTGTGCCCCGTGGCAAATTTTTGTTAGCAATACAAGCACAACAACAATTCTTTGTTTGACAGTTTGCTCTCTCAAACACTTGAGATATTATAGATAGAGGGTCTTAAACTCTACACCCTTTTTATAAATTCTTCAGACTAAGAAGTTTTTTTTCCTATTTTCCCTGATTTGTGAACAGAGGCGACTAAAGACCACTTGTCGGTCAGTCTAACAACACTCAGGTATAAAAAACATTGAAGGAATTGTCACTGTGTTTAAATTGACAGAATGACAGAAATGAAATGTAGCATTGCCAGGTATTATTACAACTCTGTAAAAGTGGCTGCTGTAGTGTCATTAGCAGCTAATGATGCTAAAACTAGCTTTCAGAGCTTCCCGTCTACGTTAAGGTGAGGTGCTAGTTCGTAGCTTTATTTTTGCTCTGGAGATTTGAGGATGTCAAAGTCTAAATTTTAGTTATGCTCTCAACCTGATTTGGATCATTCCAAACTGAATTCTTAAAATTCTATTTGGACACAATTTGACATTAACAAAACATTTTTTTATTGTTTGTGAAAGTACAAAAGTGGAGAATTTTCATTGCTTTTTTCTCCATTAGTATCCCATTAGAGGAAAGCATAAAAATCAAAATACTCTCACTAGTCAAACTTGAACTGGAACCTTGCACACCGTTTACAAATTCCTTTAAACACATCTTTTGATAAAAAAATATGTCTAAATTTGTATGGAAAACAATAAACCTCATGGTCATGTCTCTACCAGTGTTATTACAGCCATGGTGGACTAACACAGTACTTTGTGTCAGGCTGTTTTAATGAAACACAAATTGTCAGTACTAAATGAATGTCTATAAATAAAATATTATATTATAAATATTATGATTTTTCTTTAGTGGTGGGTAGGCCTGTCGCAATAAATCATTTGTATAATAAATTTAAAGGAGGTCAATAATTTCCATTCGCATTATTTTTCTTTTTTCTCTTTTTTTTCCCCAAAAACTAGATGGCAAAAGTTTTCAGTTTGGTACTTTGGTCTCAACCTTTAAAGGACAATTTTGACTTTATAAAATAATTTTTATTTGCCGTTTCTGTTGTTTTGTTTATTTATTTTTTAATGTCTCCAGTTTCAGGGTTAAATGCTCATTAGAATTTTAAGTTTATTGATCTTTGAGAATGTGTTCTTCCACTGATATACCCTTATATTAGTTGAAAATGGTCTCGAAAGAAGAATATTAACACAACTACTTCTGGGGCAATTTGCTGCCCAGCAAACTTTGTCATCGTGACAGGCCTGGTGGCGGCCATATTGGATTTTGAGGTTAGCGACTTCTGATGTCCCAAGTTGGAATTCCAACTCACCAAATCACAATTTCTGCACACAAATGGATCACTGCATTCGTGTGCGATGGCTCCATATAAATTAGCCAGTGTAGGAACAATGTTGTTGCGGGGAACTCCACGGAGGTCAAGACCTCGCCCTTATATATGTTAGTTTGAGTCACCCGCTGACAGTTAAATTGGAGTTGAGTGCAAAATTAACATGACACAATGGGTATATTATCGGGGGGGATTTGCCACTATGAAATCAACCTGACTTATCCTTTCACGCAGTGACCTCTCCTCGTTCCCTCGTGTTTCTTTCCTCGCACCGAAGTAGCCAATCCCGCCCAGCCAACCATCCGAAACCCGACAGATCTTTATTGCTCTCTATGCGTCCCCGCGCTCAAATGCAGCGCTCCGAGCCAGTCATGTGCACTGATTAGATTAGGCAGCACTGGAGCTAATCACCCTTCCCTCCCTCTGCTATTCTTTACTACCCCCAGTCGTTTCTTTTCTTTTTTTCCTCCCCTCTCCTTGGACTTTCCATGTCCTCTGTACTCCCTGCGGTTTGTGGAGATGAGTCTCTCCTCGGGGGAGGGTGGCGGTGGGAGAGAGGGTACACATCTGCCTCCAGCGGCAAAGCAGAGCTCTGTTTACAGGGAAACCAGCATGGTGGGGTCTTTTGCGATAACAAAGCCTCGCCCGAAACTTGTCTGAAGTGAAAGCGGTGCAAAAAAAAAAAAAGAAATGAGAATGAATAAATGACTCGTGAAGGGGAGAGAAGGGAAGAAAGGAAGGGAGGGGCGTTTGGACCCTCCTGTGGGGTGAAATGAGGAGAAAGAATCTGAGAATCTGCGGTGGGATTTTAATTTTTTTTAAAGTTTTTTTGTTCATTTGTAGCGAGCCGGGGGTCAGTCTCTGGGGAATGAACGGCAGACAGACGGTTGGTTTTGCAGCTGCACACCCCCTCCAACCCCTCGGCTCTCTGTCTGGTCCCTGAGCGACTGCAGACTCGTTGAGCTGAACGTGTTTGCATGTTCGTTTGAGCTCATGTCTCCGGTTCTCTTAACCCCCCTCTTTTTTTGTTCGCCTTTGCTGCATCAGACACGTTTTAATATTGATCAAGCCGGACCTGGAGTCACTGGGGTCACAGCTGTATGCTAATGATGGAAGGGTTCCACCGGCCCACAATAGGCAGCCTGTGTTTGCGATGTGCGATAAGGCCTGTATCATATGTTCGCTTTGGCTCGGGTCATGGAAAAGGCTGTAAGCTGTGGGAACGAGATAGCGCCGAGCCGGGCATTGTGTTTGTGTGACGGATGAGACGCAGTCATGACTCGCATCGCTGCCGGCTCCCGGTTCGCAGAGCGCCGCAACAACGACTACAAGGAGATGATGAACGTCTAGCTCGTCCAAACAAATACTACAATGGCGAGCTGCCTTTTGGTGGAAGGGATAAGTTGTGTTTTGCTTTAAGAAGATTCAGTAACAACAAATTCTGGTTTTGAGGGGATTTTTGGACATTGAGAACATTCTCAACGCTAAGCTGCTTAGAATTAAACAAACAACTCGGCATTTTCTCGACCAGTAGGGAGATTTTTCCCATATAGTTGACATTTCGAGAATAAATTTGCTTAACAGAAAGACGTTGATTGGAAAAAATATGTTTTGGCACTAGTTTCCATTGACCGTATAATATTGCAATTTGACATTTCGAAACTGAACTCGCTTAATGAAAACATACAGAGACTTTCTCTATCTTTAATTATCAAAACAAGTAAAATATTGGCCATAAGACGAAGAATTCGCTTTTCATACCCAAACCTGCTTTGAATTCACTTAATAAATTTGACTAAACACAGCAAGTATTTTCAAAGAAAGAGTTACCTGAATCCTGATTTTATTCACCTGAATTGATTAAATGGTGTTAGACTTTCTTTTCTGATTGATACCTAGAAAATTATCAAAATTATTTTTGATATGCCAAACCTGCAGAACACTTTTTGAAGTTTTGCATCCAGAATAATTCACACATTCTTGTCCAGCAACAAATCTAAGTAGTTCATTTGTTCAACAGAAGGATTGCATCGGGGCCTTGCAGAGACCACTAAAGGGGCAGGTGCTCAAAAAAGGGCACATCTAACCACATTTTAGGACAGAATATTAACAAAGCCACTGAGCTTTAAGAGTTTAATAAACAATGAAATTACAAAATTGTGAGATATACAATCAAAGCTAAGGAGAATCTCTACATAGAGCATAAAACTATGCATATGTAAGATATTTTATTAGTAATTTCTTTCTGCAGGTCTACTTTGTTATAGGAAAGTATTGCAATATTCAAACCCGCAATTTAGCAAGATATATAAATCAGAGCTGGTCCACCAGACATATTTTGTCTTTACAGAATTACACTGTTAAAAATATAAACAAAGGCACAATGAAACCATTTAGTGACTGTAATCTATGAAAAAATGAGCTGCCTGTTTGCTACACTTGCAGTGGAGATGAAGACGGTCCATTCAGGAAAGCAGAGCTGAATCAAACTTTAATGTGGAACTGCAGAAAAAAGAAAAAAAAAAGAATTGTTAATACCACTATGACAAAAGCCTACTGAGTTTTGCTTAAAAAAAAAAAAAATTAAAAAATTTAAGATCACACATTTTTGCCCTTATGAAGTTAACTTTTTTTGCAAAACAAACTTATTTGCACTTGTCAGAAATCTTTTCTTGCTATTCTAAGTTTTGTTTGTGACTCAAAGGTTTGCTTGTGATTCTCATATGAAGTCTGGGCAGGGCCTAAAATCACAACAGAAGATTTCTGATGTTTGCAAATAAAATTTATGTTTGGCAAATAACCTTTTAAGTTCATGAGACAAAAATGAGTTATTTAATTTAAAAAAAAAGTTTTTTAAACAAAACTTCTTGTTTTAAAAAAAGGATTCATTACAATTCCAAAAGTTTTCATTACAAATTTAGGTTAGTTTTCTTTTTCATTGAATAATTGGGAAACAAATTTAACGTCATACTCTGCGAACCAAACCCTAAACTTAAAGTCTGGATTGAGTTTTTTCCCTTCATTAATGACACACATTTATTACATACATTATATCTATCTTGGTAATTCAGGGTGAGTTATTTTTTATTCTAAATGAATATCTTTGTTGGACTTTTATTTAATTGTTATTCTCCTTCAAAATATATTTACCTAACGCTAGAATAAATGCAATGTACATTATGCAGCAAAGGATATTAGAAGATCCGATATACTGTATGTCCATTATGGAGATGATTGGTTTTGGATGGGCGATATGCCCCCTATTGCATAAGCAATACTGAAGAATGACTGCTATCATTAACGATACAGGAAAGAAGCTTTTTAGTTATCTTGCTTTGCTAGCAAAGTCGTTAGCTAGCAGCTAGCTAATAGCACAACAATAACAGCCTAATGTCTGTAAGATAAAAATACTGAATCGATAGATAAGAACAGTTTCTCCTCACCTGGTTGTCTCCTCCCGCTCAGTAGTTCTTCAGAGAAAGACAGACACAGAGGCCTGTCAGTGTCTGTTGTTTAAACCGATACTCTGTGCTGAAGCAGAAATGTTTTCCATCATCTGACAAGTAGCAAGTCTACTCCACTTTATTCACCAAAAATGTTATTTTTTTTTTAATTCACCAAAAAACTGTTCTGTAATCTGGAACGTTTGCTACGTTGAGCTCCAGTTAGCCGCCTTATCTCACTGTGCGAGAGGCAACTGCATCATGCGTCACAGGCAAAAGGTCAAAGGTAACAAGGTGACTGGATTATTATGTTGTACAAAAACCCCCCCAACAAAAAACAAATAATTTTAGTATATGTTATGTGTCAAAAAATAAAAAAGGGCACTTGAGGGCAAGGAGCAAAAGGGGCAGGTGATTAAGCACCCCTAACTAAGAGGTCAAAAGCAGGGCATTCTGTGAAGAGCTGCTGTCACTGCTCTTCTTCAGAGAAAGGAAATCAGAATGATTAAGATACAGAAACATTTCTTAAAGGATATGACTAAACAAATAAGAATACATAAACTAGGACATTATAAAAGTATTAAATTGTTGATAATACTACAATTTACCTAACAAGTAAACACTACATTTACAGTGAACCCTTGTTTTTCTTAGGTGTTGCGTTCCGAAAATAACCCGTGATAGGCGAAATCCATGAAGTAGTTACCTTTAGTTTTTACAATTATTATACAGCATAATTAAATACTCTGCATTGAAACCAAAGAACAAAACCTGTTCTCAGATCAGTGGATGTGCGTGTGCATCAATCGGGCCTTAATGTGATCCGGATTCATGTCATTAAAGCGTCTCCTCCAACCTGCCTCGCGAGATTCACAGCTGTATCTACGGCAGAACGATGGATCTCGTCAAGGGAGCCTCCGGTCGGGTTTTGTGCTGCGGCCACAGTTTTTTTCCAGCTGGAATTCAAAGTTTCAGTTTCCATCTCCTGAACGGCCAATCTGTATTAAATACCGCACCGGATGAAACAACAAGAATAAAAACACATTTATTTTCCAATATAAGATCAAAATGGTCCCACATTGAGGAAACCTTTCCTTGGAAGCTGCTCCATAGATGACGCTGTTCCGTAAAAGATCAAGAATTTGTTTGGCAAATGCTTTTGACAGAATGACAGATTTGCTTCCTTATAAACACAGTTTGGTGCATTAATGTCATTTCGAAACAGTTCCTGTATCGGTCACGTGACTTGCTGAAACCAATACGCGCACCGACACAGTTTTTGGTCTGTGGGCTCGATGCATGCGCCGACGCATCAGTGTTACTGGACCCATCACTATTATATATGTTTTTGGCCCTTTTTGAATCCTTTTGACTGGGAAATTTTGGCCTATTTCACAAAAAGTGATCTAAGTTAAAAGTCATACAAGCAAGTCAGAACCTAATAGAGTTTTGTCCAAATTCTAAAGTATGAAATATAGAAAAAAGAGCAACAGCTGGGTATTTTGTTTTCTTCAAATCAAGTCCAAATATGTTGGAATTTTTGGATCACAACGTTGCAGTCCAGCTGCCTACTTTATCATGAGGATTTCTCAAATGAATCCCTCTCTTGGCTCCAACGTGGCACGGTCGACATTCCTTTAACTTTCACTCGTATTTACAGTTCAGCACCAACTGCGCTATCTGTGCAGTCGGTGCCGATACGTTGTCTGACTTGCTTGCACGGCGAAAACAATACCTATAATTTGGAGAGGCAGACCTTTCATTATTCATTTTTACATCTGGTAGCCGAAGGTTATTAACATGCTCTCTAGCAATTTATTGGCTCAGCAGTTTTGGGTTTAATAGAGGTGAGTCAGGCTACAAAACAGGGTACTGGTTCAGCCTAATCCTGCTTAATATGCTGAGTACACTCTGAGAAAATGATGAATCACCTACTATTAAAAAAAAAAAAACTCATCTTTTTATGCATTCAACAAAAGGTTGAAACAACAGGATTTTCATTTCTTAGATGGTAACTATAATTGCCTTAATTGACCCATTTAATAAGCTATCTCGCTAAGCTAATCTCCATTAGTGATTTTTGTTTGCTTCTTTTAGATTTTTTTAATCACAATAATGTTAAAAATAATTTTAAAAACATTTATTTTGGAAATTTGTTGCCAGGAATATCAGGGATGTTTTAGAGAACAGGCAGAATATTGCACACACACTGAGGATCACTAAAGGAACATACCTATTGTCAATTACCCTCAGTACTACCATTTGGAAAGATTATAAAGATGTTATAAATCAAACTGAACAAAAAAAACAGTGTCATAAAAAGTCTTAGTAAAACTTTTATTAACTCCTTTATAACTTCCCTGCTAATGTTTTCCTTTATCCTCCCTGTGAGACAGAGAGCTTCAGTCTTGCTAGCGGTTGCTAACAGCAGGTGAAGGTGACTGTTTTGGTAACATTTCCGAGGACAGAGTCGACGTCGCCAACCGATTCCATTCATTGAACCTTGTTGAAGTGACAGGTTAGATGAAACACCACCAAGTCAGAATTGATGCAAAGTTGGATTAAGACGTCAATGACGTTTCCCAAAATACGTACCATTACCTCAGAATTTTCAAATAGTAGAGTAGATTCATTAGAATGAATGTTAAAATGTGAAAATTACCTCTTAACAATAAAAAAATAAAAAAGTGTTGCTGTCCCCAAACTTGGGGCCCTGGGCTACCACCCAATCTGGCCCAGGTGCTGAGGACCATGTGTTTGTTACAGGAAAGATTCAGAGAACGAGTAGTTTCTTTGTTTACTTTTTTCATTTTGGGCGGTCTTCCTCAGCCTAGGGGATTTGTTATCTGAAGCCTGAAAAGATTGTTTGCTGAATGAAAAAAAAAACAAAAAAAAAACAGCTAAAGTACGTATGTTTAAAATCCAGTTAGGCAGACGATGTGAAAACACAACACAATAAGAGAAATGCAGTCTTGTCCCGGGGGAGTGCGTCCCTCCCTGGGGTCTTGACTTGCCCCTGCCAACATGGCCGCCTGCCCCACAGAGCGCTCACTCTGGTTGGTAGCTTCTTTTTAATAGCTGCCTTTAACCTCCATTCATTCACCCATTCATCCGTCCATCTGTCGACTTCTCTTTCATTGCACATTGGAAATATAATTCTCACTAAACAGGTTTAGCAAAAAACTTTAGCGTTTTATTTTGCCGTGGTCGTTTCCAGGCTAAACTGAAGGTTTTATTCAAAGTGTGAATTAAGTTGACAACTCAGGATTTCCTTTTGTTCTGCACTAAATCTTAAGTGAACTGTATGTTAATGGACTTTTGATCATTTCATAGTAAAACAATGTTAACTTTGCTTATCCCTGTTAGGATATCATCATTACAAATACACTTTGGCTCTTCAAAGTAAAAGCACTTCGTCATACTCATTCTGAAATTCAACATTCACCCTCATTTAACAGCATCACCCTTTTCTTTCAGGTTGCAATTTATAACATGGGAGGGAACATGTTTCACATTTCGACTTAAATGTTTCAAATTAATATTTGTGTAGTATGCGACAGACTGGTGACCTGTCCAGAGTGACTCCACCTCTCGCCCGGAACGTTAGCTGGAGAGGCACCAGCAACCCTCCTGACCCCACTAAGGGACAAGGGTGTAAAGAAAATGGATGGATGGATGGGTTTGTGTAGTAGATCTTTGCTTCTCTCCTTGTAAATCATCTGAATCACAGAGAGAAAAAAGAGAAAAGACTGAACACCATCTACTGCACAATACAGTTTATGTTACCTGGTGTGACCTACTTGAATGTAAAACATTTATTGTTCTTCAAAATAAAAGCACTTCCTGAGTCATCTATAAACAGTGTCTCAACACAAAAGGATATTTCAATAATGACGTAATGATGGCACTGCATGAACATTATATGAAATATAGCAATAAATGACGGTTGATTGAAATTTTCTGAAAAAGACGATTCTTAAATTTTCACACGTTAACATCGACCTGTTATTGGTACTTGGTACCATTTATTGGCACAGTTCTTTTCATCATCTTAACTGCGCTCAACATTGCCTTCATTCTTGCCACCCCAGTGTTGGGAAGCGTTCAACCCCGTTGCATAAACACGTAAGCTGTCCTCTGGTTGGCCACATTAAAATGGGTTTTAAGCTAGCTGGGCAGTCGAATTCCAGATGGTTGATGGAAGGAGAAACAAAGACAAAGATGAAGAGCCTTGTCTTTCAGACATAACACAACCTGGTGAACACAAGCCTGACCTCACATACACACACATAACCATGTGTGGGTGAGGGATAATTTCATGCACCTATGAACCCTGGTGCCTGCTATGTCCGTCATCATGTCTGGGATAGCTCTGGATGACGTCCAATCTGGAGAATTTCCCCTCCGGTTCACATTAAGAGGGGGCTCATTACACCTGTCTTGTGCTGTAGAGAGGGAGAGAGAGAGAGACTGACCCCAGTGGCGACTTCCCCACATCTAAACACACGTACAGCATGTTGGAGGTAATCACTTCTGCTCCGAGTGATAAACACACACCAGCCTGGCTGAGCTGTCTGCTGTGTCTCCCGTTGAGCTAACAGGCTAATCTGCGGACCGTGAGGTGATATCATCTCTGCCTGTGGTTTACAGGCATGACACACTTACATACTTGTAGGCTTGTCATCGGCACACACACACACTCGCAAACGTGTACGGAAATTGGATAGTCTGGTTAATTGTTGCATTAGCGCAAAGTGTGTAATCGTTGTGCGCCTCGGGGAGTAAAACACACCCTGTATTTTTAGTTTACAGGCCCAGAGATTTTGTAACACTTCATCTGGTGCGATGGTGTTAGATGTGCTTCGTTGAAGGTGGGAATTAGAGGCTAGTTGAGAGAACGCAGTACAACGTTAATTGTGTTTTTGGAGAAAAACTTGAGGTATTCATCTCTTGGCTATTGATTTTGAGAAGCTACGTAGTGTCTATGGTCATATTTTCATTTTCATCTCGTTTCATTTAATTTTTTATTCAACCCACTCGATAATAAATATGAATAGTTCATGTAATTACTAAAATATGCCGTGAATTAAAAGGAGCAGAAAGAGAAAGAAAATTATATCTGCCCACTATTCACGTAAAAGAAAATGAGCTATTCAACTTAGAAGACTATTACAAATGTCAAATACACAAAACAAGTGGATTAAAACATCAGATTCACTTTCTTAGTAATGATTTTAATATTTCTTTTAAATGTAGACAGAGATTTTGTTTTTATCTGAATCTTAGAAAAATCTCAGTTCCTTTAACGTCGTATTTGTTTTCTCTTTTTACAAATCTGCTTGGAATATTTCAGTATCATCTTGATATTCAAAGGGGTTTTTTCTCATCAAAGAGAAGTTAGACTCATTATTCGGCTTCAACTGGTCTGCATCTTGGTCTGAACTAAACTTAAAGATCTTGGCCATAAAGGCGTGTGCTTCAATACTGATTATTTGCTACATCTCTGAGAGGTTTATTTTTAAGGAAAGAATGAAATAGCTGTTGAGTTGAAAGTTGTGCTGACAGAAGCAAGACATAAAGACTGCAGGTCAAATTTTCAACAATGATGGTAAATGTAGGAGGAACCTTCATCTGCTCCGTTGAAAAGGGACACCAGTATGTTAATGATGCTAATGTTAGCATCTGCTTCGTTACGTCCTGTTGGTGTTAAACTAAATGGCTGCTTCGTATGGTTTTTAAACCTTTCAAGAGTCTGGACTGTGTTTGACCACCTCTACCTGAGAATCTAAAATACTTGGCTGAGCAAACTGGATAATTCTACAAAATAAGTCGGATATCTTTAGCTCAGGAGTACGTGTTTAAATTAGCTGTAAAGTTTGCAAACTGAAATAAATTTGTCACTATTCTCGGACTGATGAAGTTCTTAGCTGGTAGACCTGATACCGTCCTCCCACTCAGCCGTCTGTGTTCGGCCTTCACAGTTGGGTGTCAGGGCTCTGCACACAGTCTGCTGAATTCAGGTTGAAGACCTGGTGTGAACACAAACCGGCATTGTTTCTGCCTCGCTGTCGCCATCACCGGGCAGAGCTTTGCCCCCCGGACTCCAAAGCGGAAGCCGCCTGTGGCAGCAGAAACTCAACAGTTTTTCTTTTTTCTCTTTGAAGCGCTACTGGCAGAGATTTCAAAGCCCCTCTTTCTTAGAGTTGGCTCCTAAAATAATGCAACCCAGCTGCTCAGCTGAGCAAAACCAGGCAATACTTATTACCCTCGACAGCAACTGATTTTTATATATCCTTTTTATGTTTTACCTTTACTGCTTGGACATTCCAGGCCTTTTTTTTTTTTTTACACAACAACCAGACGAAGACTGCTGTTTTGAACTGAATGTTGTTCAAACCTATTGGTTATGTCTTTGTAGGTTGGAACCCATTTTCTGGTGCTGATACAGCATCAACTTTATGAAAATGTGAAGACGCTGAGAATATTCAGAGCAGAGCCGGTCAGGTTGGTAGAGCTCTGCGCAGACCGCTGTGGTTCCTAATCAGTCCCAGTCTTATGATGGGAGCTCTTATGTAACACTGATCAAACAAGCATCTATTGTGCAGATGTCTTCCTTTGGATAATAATTAAAGCCCAGATTTATCTGTTCAATGTTAAAATATTGAACTGAAACTAATGAAACAATAAAAACTGAAATTGAGAATACATTTTCATTAACTGACAGAAATAAAAATGGCAATTAATGGGGAAAACTAATAAATGGAAGCACTTCATGTGCTTATAAAACTAAGACATACTGAAATTATAGATATAATATCCTTTGTTTTTGTGTTTGTGAATTTATTTATTAGCCTTTTCGACATTAAATAATTTAATAAATTTTTTTGAAAATGGTATCTTCTGTTGAGTATTCATTACCCACTAATACTTTGACCTTTTTGAATTCTGCACCTAAAGACCAACTTAAAGTATGAAAAAAACTAAAACTCTACATCTAATGGAAACTAAATTAAAACTAAACAATATTTACCTAATGATGACTAAAGAAGATTAGCAAACAAACTGAAAACTAACTGAATTACACAAAATAAAACTAAACTGTAATGAAAAACTCCAAACTATCAGAAACCTGATTCACACACAAACCTTAATGAGCACCTGGTCGTCCGCACTCATTAACCAATCACGTGCCCGCTCATTTGTTAATTTGTCTCAATTGCTCTCCCATAAAGTCGTTGGTGCTGGGAGAAGCGATGTGGCCGCTTCCTGACACCTGCGTGTGCGGTGCACTCTGACCTGAGGGATGAAGCATCTGAGCCGGGTATTTTAATGAGAATGCTCCGTGCTCAGACTCACATGCCTCTTATTACAAACCCACAGACCCAATGAGCCAATGGAGGATGGGATCAACAAATAAAGAACAGCTTGTTGTGTTTTCTTTTCAACCTTGCCAGACGTGGCGGTAACCCATGACTTCAATTGGACAGTGTCCACATTTGGCTGCTTCTTGTTTGTTTACGGAAACATTTGAATAGTTTAATGTTTGGGATTTGGTTTATTTTTCGCTGGCTGCGTTTCTGTTGCAAATGTGCGCAAAACCTTTTTCGATATTCTGCAACACAGTTTCGCAATTGCCATGTTTCCATTAAATAAGTACAATTTACTTTTAGTGCAGTTAAAGTTCATCTGCATCATCTTCCTACCACTTCCTGTTGTCTTCTTTGTCTTTTCCACCAGTGGTAACATCCGGTTGTTGATGCAATAAAAGTGTTTCCATTGCAGCTTTTCTGGCATAAAGAAACTTTTTATCGAAATTGCCTCGTTTCTTTTAAGCAAATTTATTTTAATAATTCCAGTTAGCAAAATTGACCATATACAATGGAAACACTGCTAGTGAAACAGAGATTCAACACTCAGCCTGGTAGCTGAATGCTAAATGTAGAAGATAATTCTTTCAAGAAAGAATTACCTTCTTGAATAAATTCTGAAAACATGATCACACGTTTTAAAATGAGCCAAGTATTTTTTTTTTGTGCAGCACATTACAGAAACATGTCATCTGACTTTAAAGAGAAGCCAGAGACGTATGTGGGAATGACGCCAACTACTGGTAAACAGTCTGCAGTCGTACAGGGCTTCATCCAGTCTAGAGGACCCCAAAAACCGTTCCTGCTCACATTCAGATGCCGATGTTTCCAACACTTTTAGCCTAAAGGTGATAAGAGATACTGTGGAAATGTACAGTACAATTGTCAGTCCAGATTTGATTAGTTTTAGTATATTTGATCATCATTAAGAGTTCATCAAGTGGATTTCAGACTCTTTAAAAACCTGTGATGCATCGCTTTGGGTAAGCAGTGACAGAAGTGAAAAAGATGTGAACTTTATCCATTAGCTGGTTGTGTTATTGATAGAAATCATTGTACATGTCTAGTTTTTCTACCAAGGACCCAAAATACTTCCAGAGGTAAAGATTAAAACGCGCCGTTTTTTGAAAACTCAGAGTCTTCATCAACTGAGTCTGTCAACACAACAAAGCAACTTAGTATTTATTTCCTTTTCCATTTCAAAATAAGAGTTTGAAACATAGATGCAATGCTGATGACTTACTTGTACTCCACCATAACCTGGAACTCAAAAATGTCTACTTCCAAGTATAAATCAAACCACGGGACAATTGGAGATGCTGAAGAAACGTACAATGAAATGGCACAGACTTCAACTATTAAGGAGTCAGAATCATTTACTTTGCCTTGAACATTTATTCAAAGTAGTACCTAAAATACCAAATGAACCATTGGTTTTAGTAGAGCAATAAAGCAACATATCATCATCCTCCAGCTCTTAGCATATGGCGAACCCAATGGCGATTGCTAATCTTTCAAATCGTGCAAACGGAGTAACTATGTTATTAAATGGGCTCCCTAAAACTACTTCACTGAAAGAAGGCAACCCCTTCCAGTCAATTCCCTGTTTCCCAAAGCCCTTAACCACTATAAGAAAGACCCTTTTGTGGTAAGCCTGGCTGTGGAGAACATACCTCCAGTCCCCACATAAGAGTCGATCTCCAGCTGTGGAAGCGGCTCAGCAGCTGAACTCCGCCGCCTGGTATCCAACAGCTCCTACTGAGAGGCATTGCTGGGTTTTATGCACGTTGGGGCATTTTTTGGCATCACTTGAGAGAGCAAAAATAGTAGTCGGATTGTAACACTCGGGGAGAAAATCCTCTCAGCTGTGGCAATTTGGAATATAACCAACAAAGATTTACGCGGCTGAGGTTCCCTTGAGGTCAAAAGTATGCTCACAGCACATGGCGAGAGGGAGAAAATAGTCTGCAATTATCTTATTTTTCATTCAGACTTTGCAGCGGTGTCCTTTTGTTGGATCCGATCGATACAACGTGCTTTTCTTTCTGCCTGCTTTCTTAATTACAGAAAATGGCCAACTAATGAACCAAATCACAGCCAGCGTGCTATCAGTGTTGGTTTTATAGTTGCGTGACTGGCGATTAAGAGCCCCTGCTGGCATCGGTTTATTGGCCTAATTAATGTCGCAGTTCTCTTGACGGAAGCTGTTGTGCAAATAATGTATTATTCAAGGTTTTTGTGGTAAAATGGTGTTTATTTTTCCACTGTTTGGGCCTTCTTTTGTATTGCTGGTTGGATAGATTTTGGTTGTATTACGTTTGTTAATCTCAGCGACAGGCTAGATTAAAAACGAGGCACGCAGCTGGTGGCAGGAAAAATATCGCTTTCTTATTATTTCTTCTGTTTAAAAGTATTTGACTAAGACTTAATGGATATACTTTATAATTCAACACATATCTGAACACACAGTGCAGATATGCCATGCCAGTGGATTAATAATACTAAAAACAAACAAGGCAGTGCAGTATATAAACAAACCAAATGGACTGGATCAGGTAAAAGTGTCTTTATTTCCATTACTGGAGTTTAAACTAGATTTGGAACAAATGACATGATGCTTGAACTGGATAAAAAATATTGTTTTTACTTACTAATATCACCTCTGCTATGACATCACAAATACATTACTTGTTGATGGACTTGTAGTTAGACATTTTTCCAGTTTTCTCCAATCTGTTAAACTTTGAATTGGTTGTTTTGTGACATTTGTACAATATCTAGTAAATGTGTGAGTGGATGTAATATTGGGTCCAAATTTCAGAAAGAAATTAAGTTATGTTTTTGAGTTAGGTAAATTATTAGGCACCACTTTTTTGTGTATATTCAGATGAAAATATTTAGATTTACATAGTAGCAGTCAAAATCTGTTCTTTAACCTCTTCAGCGTGTTAGCGGGTTCATGAATAATTGAAAAAAACACTTCCTCTCCGCCGTGTTGTCCTGACCATTTAGCAGCTGTTGCTTTGGCTCTGCTGAAATGTGTGCATGCCTCTTGGGAATAAGTTGTTTCCCCGTGTCTCGCTGCAGCTGAGTTATGGTGTGTTCGCATGCATAGCTTTTTGCAGATGATGTAAGCAGAAGCCAAGGAGAGATTAATGAGATATCCTAAATGGCTGGATAAACGAATACATTTCACACTGTTGAGCTTAAACAATGTATTTGTGTTTTTTTTTGGGGGGGGGGGGGGTTGCTATAAGAATCAATGACTGATTGAACTTTTTTTCAACCAAGTGTTGATACTGAGATATTACCCTTGACCCTTCAGTAATGTCATTTATTGATTTCTCAGCATACCGACCTCTTTCACCTGAGGGTTAACTAGGCTAAGTGCTTGTTCTTGATGGAGAATATGCTTCAGAGGACTTCAGAAAGTCTTGCAGAACTGGAGGAAAGCAATCAGCCATTAGTTAATTAACTGCAGCTTGACATTTGTGTGCCATTTGTGTGCAGCAGGGAGAGGAACTGGAATCTTCTGGTGACAAGAGAAACATGTTTGTGGCTTTTTGTAAACCCCAAACTTCTGATTCACTTTTGTTTTTTGTAACACTCACTGGCTGTCAGAACGATTAAGACATACACTTCGTTACTACTTGGTGCTCTTTGGGTTCCTTGAACTTTGTTTGCCTTTTTTAAAATCTTAGAAATTATATTTCGTTTGGCTACACTATGATAAGCTATAAACATCCAGCTGACACACAATAGGCTTACCATTTATGAGAATCCTAATACCCTAATGCTTGCTCTTGGTTTTGGTTTAGTTTCTCTGTCAGTTCATGCCTAAGGCTGCTAAATCTTCCACAACAAGCTGCTAACTTGGCATCCAACATGTTGCAGAACAATGGATATGTTACAGTGGATTTGCAAGCTGTACTGATTTCATAAATTTCACTTGTTTCAAAGTCACGATAACACAAATAGCATCCCTTTCTGCAGAACGTTTGTAAAATTACACTGTATATTTAAGCTAGCACAAACCAATTTCCCTCCATCCAACATGCACTGTTTTGTGATAATGTTCTGATTTTTGCTCTAATTTTCCGACTTTTACATCTTTTTGAATATTCCAGTCAAACAAAATTCTTTATAGTAAAACATAAAAAAGCACATTTCAATTAGCTAGCCTAAAGTATGGCGATACAATATGAAGATATTAGCCTAGTTAATATTTACTGGCAGTGTGAGTAGACCTACAGGGTACTGATAAACAATTTAATAACAGATAAGTTTCTAAACACAAATAAACTGCAATATGCTGTTAACTTTTCTTTTTTGTTTGCTTTTGTTACCCAGCTTATAGTTTTAAGCTGTCGAATTTTCCACAACAGTTTGCTAGCCTAGCCTTTTGTGTGAGAGGCTAACAACTTTCAGGATTTTGCTTTATTTATTTATTTTTTGCAACTATTAGAACATATCAATAGAATGAAAAGTATTCAAAAAAGAAAAAAAACTCAAGTTCACAGCGCTGACTTAAAGCATGGTGAGCTAATATTAAGATGCTAGGCTAACTGGGTCAGAGCAGCACTGCTGGCTCCTTGGGATCAATTTGGTAAAATGCCTTTGATTCACAGCAGCTTTAGATTTATCTGGAATTATGTCTTTGGACACCAAATCCATATAACTTCAACATCATGTTTTATTCTGGCCTCATCCAACTCGCGTCGTAAGCTGCTGAATGATCAATAAGCTGCTAACTTTTGATATCACATGTGTTGCAAAGTAGTACCGACTGTTTCTTTAAAAACAGATTCCTGCTGCGGCTGGAAACAATATAACCTTTGATAACTGAATCCAAACAGCAATTTTGTGAAGCAGAAAGCTGAAACTTACTCATAAGGGAAAAATATAAGCAAGCTACAACCTTCTATTGGTTCATTATCCCTGGAGGGCAGACCTTTCAAACTACATTCAATCACTTTGTTTTATTGGTTTAACGATATTGATGGAAATGGATTTAAACTGTTCCAAAGGAGCCGTCGCCGCATTTTGTAAATTAAATGTGACCACAAGCCTACTTCTGTTGGACGTTGTCCATAGTCTCAGTACAGTTTCAACAAGTCTGGTTTTAGGACAAAAACAATGCAAGTGTTCACAATCAAGCTAAAACCACGTGAGTTAATCTAGTAGATATAACGTTTTTGCTCCATGGATCTAAAGTTGGCCATCAGCCAGTGACTTCACACCTCGCTTCCTCGCAAATCCAACGCAAACTTTTACGTCGCGCTCTACATTATGCAACTTTGCCTTAACGAGCGTCGCAGACGTCAGCGTCTGCTCGCGTTTTTATGGACATGTGAAACAGTTTAAGTTTCTCCAGGTGCAGCTTCTTCCCTGTGACATGTTTAGATGGAAAATACCAATGAGCAATGAGAAAAGGATGCTTGTTACTCCTGGAGAGCCAGCGATGACTAAACTCTTGGCCTCTGGAGATGGTATGGTTTTGTCGTTTGGATTCAGAGCTCTTTTCTCTCTTCAGGTTGTACAGCATCAAGAGACGAGACTTGCATCATCTGGCTTTAACCAAAGAGGCTTGTCTGCTTTCACTATCGGATTCCACACAAGAGGTTGGTGTTTCGTCCTCTAATGTCATTTTGTACTATATATGTCTCCGGTAAGAATTTGTAAAAATCTGAAAATAATTCATCTTTTGTCACCAAAGCACAATTTTAGACTGAAGGTTTTAGAAACCTTAAGTTTTAGGGAAGGAGTCAAATTTTGGTAAAACTCACAAGCTGCGTTTCCACTGACCGCATAGTTGCGCAAATTGGAATTACGAAAATTAAATTTGCTTAATACAAACACGCCAATTTTTTGGAAAAAAAAAAAAAAAAAGATTTTAATGAAAAGTTTTTGGAAAACTGCAACGGAGACACTTTTTTTCACATCATCAACCGGATGTTACTACTGCTGGAAGAGATGAAGAAGGCAGCAGGAAGTGGTAGGAGGATCTTATAGTGGCATGTTTTTTAATGACTTGTCACATGAACAAACTTATTCACATGCAATGTTTTTATTGCATTTCTCATTTAATGGAAACATCACAAATGTGAAATTGTGTTCAACATTGATGGAATATCGACAGTTTTGTGCAGTTGTAGCAAAAACATAGCTAAGGTTTTATTTCTGTTGGAAATGTCTTTGTATTTTGTAGTTCATGATGGTCTCTTAGAAGAGAAACAGGCCCACAGCATCACAGATCATCTACCATAGTTGACAGTGGGCATAAATGTCCTTTGTTCCAGTTAAAGTTGCACCTGAGACTTGAGTGACTTTGCTCAAATTAAAGTACATTTTCTCTAAACCATTCAATGTAAGATTATACTAGTGCAAGAAAGAGAAACGTTTAAGGTGTACATATTTCTGCTGGTAAGTGGGTTTCTGACTGGCCTGTGAGTCCAGAGTAAAGCTTTTCCTTTGGAGAAAGACGATGCAAAGGCAAACACAGCTTCCTGCTATTCTTGTGATGATAATATTGGGGTTCCTGACACTTCTTCCAAGTGGAAATACCATCAGTTCCCATGGCCTCAATGGTTCTAGCACATGTGGGCCAACATCCGTCTGCCTACAAAGTCTGTCAGTGAAGACATTATCATTGTATTATAGGCATTTTGTCATAGCGTCTTAGCATTGGCCTTGCACCTAGCAATTTCCATTTCCAAAGGTGCATTTTCAGTGGAATACTATATGCTCTGTGAAAAGGTTTGCGAATGACCAAGGTTTGTTTTCCACAGCAAAATCTGCAAATACTGAACCACGAACAGGCTGGAGAGCCGCTGCATTTGGTCACAGTGGCAAGAATAATGATAAGAAAAGTAACGCATTAGCTCAGAAAATCAACAACACCCTACTATTGCTGAGCATGGTGACGGTAGCATCATGCTAGGGGTGTTTTTTAGCTGATTCTAATGCTCTGCAAAAGGGAGGAAAATTATTCTTCAAATCCAAACATCAAAACTCTGACTTTGGGTGTTTGTCCTCTGAAGTTTGTTTTCAGACAGTCTGTTTTTTTTGTTTATTCCTCATCTCTCATAAAACCTAATATTTTACACCGCCTTGCAAAGCTGATCTAATGACCCATATAACATGACTCAACTGGGGCTCCTGCTCTCCTCACTAAGGCTTCAAATCAATTGTGTGTATTTATCTGGCGAATAAGGAAGTAGTGGGGAGTGTTTTTGAAATATAGAGTGAAAACAATGGAGCTGGAAATAATGAGCAGGGCCACCTGTGAAGGCCATTGGATTGGAAAGCCCCCGGCTAACATAAACAAACTACTAGTTTGTAGGGAAACGTGGTGTCAGCAGCTCCCTTCCCGTTATCTCGTCCTTGCTGCAATGTTCTGGTTTCCATCTTCATCCTATTTCTGTCACTGTTTGTCATCCATGTGATACCTTAGTTCATTTATTCAGCAAACATAACCCCCCTCACCTCACCTTCCAACGTTATCGGCTCTCTTTGGACTCATTTTGTGGCTGTGGGAAACCGCTGTGGTATAATCTGACACGGACAAGATTCTGTCAGGTTTTTGTATAAAGGAGCTTGACCGATTCGACACTTCAACACTCGCGTCTTTGTCGGGAAGCCATTGTGCCTCCACGTCTCACTTTACTCCCCGAAACCAGCCTAACAATAGCAACACACTTCTCCTTTGCTCACATCCTCATCCCATCTCCTTATTTGTCCTCATACCTCGTCTTCCAACGTCTTCTTACTCTAGAGTTTCTTTGCTGAGAGCAGGGATAACGTCAGAGAGAGAGAGAGAGAGAGAGAGAGAGAGAGAGAGAGAGAGAGAGAGAGAGAGAGAGAGAGAGAGAGGAGAGAGAGAGAGACCAATGCCTTTCAGCAGTGCTTACTTTTTGATTTGAAGCAGAGGACCAGGTTGAGCCCAGAGTGACCCCCTCTCCCTCCCCGGGAGCGTTCGGATGAAGCAGGCTCAGAGAGCTGCGTTTGTGGGGGAGTTTAGCTTGTTTTGTGCTATTGTGGGAAACTCCGCTGGGAGCAGGAAGGTCAGAACTACGGGGAAGTTAGGATTAAACTTTGCTCTCCCCCGAGCAGAAAACAAAGGGAAAACAACACGCATAAGGCCAAAACGCTGAGTCAGTCCAGCTTAGTGGAGTGACTTTTTTTTTTTCCTTCAAATTTGGCCCAGAAAAATGGGATTTAAAGTGGAAGGACTCTTTTTTGTTGTTTGTGTCCCCCTGAGGGCAGTAAGCAAGGCACAGGCGGGGCTGGTCACAGCTAAGTATAATGGAAACAGTGTTAGACCTGAGGGCCTCGAATACTTTGACTCCTTGACATAAGGGAGTGTTTGGGGTCCTCAGGGCTCTTCAGTTAATCAACTGTCAGAGCAAAGATGTGTCAAGAATTTCTTAAAGGCACAGTATTATGTGTTTTCCAGACACATAGTTACTTAATTGTGCTATAAAATGGCACTATGTTAACTTTAGTTATTAAAATGCTGTGGATATAAAATATGACTTAAAAGAAATTAGAGTTCCATTAGAGAATTTAGCACATTGAAATTGGGCCTCTGTTTCTTTAAGAAACTCCTGCTCTTTCTGAAACTCCGCCTTCAAGAAGTTATTAAAACACGGCTCCTCTATTAACCCTTCAACATTTTTACCACCGTTGCTCTGAGCAGTAGTTTGTATGTTGAGCTCAGCAGACGGTCCACTAGGTGTTTGCTAATTGCTGCTGGCTAATTTGAAGGAGCTGAGTGGTGGAGTCGTGATGGAGGGCTGCTCTGTGAGGCGGAAGCTTGGAAGCTGCAGGTTCCACAAGGAGCTGCGTCTCAAAGGCGGAGCTAGGTCCACCCAGGCGTTTCTCACAGCTGAATAGTTGCCACAGGAGTTTAAAGAGTTTCTCAAACATGTATGAAAGAACACATGTACGATGCGATAATATTATTACCTTTTGCATACATTAATCTTATAAATGGTAAATGAACTTATATAGCGCTTTATCTAATCATTTTTTGACCACTCAAAGCACTTTACACTAGAGCCACATTCACCCATTCGCACACCGATATGCAACTTGGTGGGCAATTTGGGGTTGGGTGCCTTGCCCAGGGGCACATTGACATGTGGCAGGAGGAAGTTGGAATTGAACCTGCAACTTTCTGATCTATCCACAGAGCCACAGTTTCCCACACAGCACACCACACTCAAACATGAGAGAGACAGATGAGCAGCCATGCACACTGGTGCCATCTAGGATCTCTCCCATGTATCCCAGGTCACACACATTTATACACCGATATGCAGCTTGGTGGGCAATTTGGGGTTGGGTGCCTTGCCCAGGGGAACATTAACATGTGGCAGGAGGAAGCTGGAATTGAGCCTGCAACCTTCCGATCACAAGACGACTACTCTATCCACAGAGCCATAGTTGCCTAAAGCTCAAGAAAGTCAATTGTACTCAATAGCTCCCCTTTAAAGGGACTTTTCACAGTAACATATTATCAATTTAACACAATGTACAATTAAGCTGTCAATAACCTCAATATCTATATCGGATCTTCTGCCAAAACTGGTATCTCACCATCCGTACTGCACTCATTTCAAAGATACTTAGAAATACTTGTACTAGTATCATGTACATTTACTATGATGGTACACAATGCTAATTTTAAAGCATAGATGGGCTCTAAGAAAGTTAACCTAAAAAAAAAAAGAAAAACAAAATGAAGAATTTGTGTTGTGGACAATTAGGAAAAGGTGCAATGTGCGATATTAGTGGATTTTGCCATAGTGAGATGATTTGCAATAAACCGTGCTAACATCTTCCCAGCTAACGAGGAAATTAAATTAAAATGTAACGCTTTTTTTCAACCACACAGCCTTATTTAAAAAAGTATAATAAAGTGACTGTCGTCTGATGTTTTTTAGCTTAATGACTTTACCACCTCACCACCAATTTAACATCTAAAGCATTTATGCTGCATTAAACAACAAATGTGGCCAAATACTACAGGCAAAAAGATCCTGAATGGATCGTCCTTACACGAACTAACACTTATTGCAGTCCAGGCAGTTCTTCATATCATGCACATTGCACAGAGTAATATTGCCATGCTGATGAATTTGCAAAAGACTGTTGAGTGTAGCTCACCTGCATCGTCATATATTTTGTACGCCTCTTTATTTGAGGGTAAACTAAAATGTGAATTGTTCAGCACCAAACACGTAGCTTCCCCTCCTGACTGTAAATGTTGACCAGTCATTTTCTTATGTGGTTATTTTTATCAAAATAAATTACATCAGGTGAAAAACTAGTGAATGACAAGAGCCATAATAAACTGACACCCTTCAAGTGAGCTCTGACATTCTGCAACAATGAAACGGGCAAGTTAAACCCCATTTTCCCGCCTTTTTGTGGCTGCCATTTTGAAATGCCAGCTACACTCTTGATTTTTGCTCCATGTTTTCAATGTTTAACATCTGCTTTACAATTATTTAGCAGCAAAGGTTGACCTGCGAGCGGAAAATATCACGACGTTAGCATGCAATATGCTGACACAGCGTAAAATGTTAGTCTGCAACGTTAACCTGTTGTTGATAGCCCAGTCGAGTTTTCAGTTGCCTAGCAAGACTTGCGTGAACATCTCCTGTGGTTCATCACCATAGTCAAGCAAGCTAGATGCTAACATAAACACGCTCACAGGTTTAATACACTGAATCCTTGCTTGAGAAGGTGATATGCCAAGCTGCGATGCTACTTGACATGCTATCCCTTAACAAGTGTAAACCAGCCAATCCAGGAACGCAATTTGTTTTCTTTGGCGCCAATTGTGTCATGATGTGTGGTTGGGGGTGCAGTGAGGATGTACGCCAAGGACCCAGGGTGTAGAAGAAAATAATGAATTTTAATGAATAAGGCTCAATGCAGGCGGCACAGCAGAGAGAATAGCACACAGCTAATTACCGGTAGCAACTGATAAACTGAGGACTGAATAAGTGAGCTAAACCAACACAGGACTTCACAGTTCGACTGTGACAGCAGGCAGGCAGATGACAAATGACATTCGACGACAGTAGACGAGGACCCGACAAGAGACAAAGGACACAGGTGGACTTAAATACACAGGGAGAGTAATCAGGGCTGCACAGTGGCGCAGTTGGTAGAGCTGTTGCCTTGCAGCAAGAAGGTTCTGGGTTCGATTCCCGGCCCCGGTCTTTCTGCATGGAGTTTGCATGTTCTCCCTGTGCATGGTGGGTTTTCTCCGGGTACTCCGGTTTCCTCCCACAGTCCAAAAACATGACTGTCAGGTTAATTGGTCTGTCTAAATTGCCCCTAGGTGTGAGTGAGTGTGTGCATGGTTGTTTGTCCTGTGTGTGTCTCTGTGTTGCCCTGCGACAGACTGGCGACCTGTCCAGGGCGAACCCCGCCTCTCGCCCGGAACACCAGCTGGAGATAGGCACCAGCACCCATTCCCGACCCCATTAAGGGACAAGGGTGTAGGAAAATGGATGGATGGATGGAGTAATCAGGAAACTAGACACAGCTGGGATCAATCAACAGGGACAACAGGACAGAGACTCACAGGGAAACAGGACTAAACACAGAAAATCTCAAAATAACTACACAGAGAAACACAGATCACAACATATTGGCTGTTACCCCAAGAGCGGAATCAAGAAAGGCTGTAGATGTTAGCTTCTGTGGTAATGCTAAGGCAGTTTCACTGTGTCAATGTATAACCTAAGAAGGTATATCTGGTTTTTGAGCTATTAAAGTGTGTGTATTTTGGTCCCAACCCCTACGTATAGCTGGGGTCTACTGTAGATGTGTTTTGCTGATGAGGTCTTACCTAAAATATTGTTTTAACCTAATTAAGACAGCATCAAGATGCGTTAGTAGGTATTTTAAGGAGTTATGTTTTGCTTTCTTGCCATCTTGCTCCGTGTCCCATCGTTATCTCCCTCTCTCTCTCCTTCTATCTCTGTGATGGATGTCTGTGTTGCTGCTGCTGTGGCTCCACCTCCTTAACCCTCAGCTCAGACATCACAAGTTGATATGTAGCTGCTCACTGATGCTGTACAGATGGTGTCAGAGTGGGGAGAGACAAACAGCAAAATAATCTCTGGGCAAGAAGTCGCCGAGACCTTTCTCCGTCTGTGGCGGAATTGGCTGACCACCCACTTTGTGGCCGGAGGGGGGAAAAAAATATATGTCAGATGGGCTTTTGTTTTGTGCCTCCTTCCTGCGCGGGCTCATTGGACTGCGGGTGTTTTCGGTCAGTGTGAGGAGATGAGGCATTGTTGACCTTCCTCCCTGAGAGGCTTATTTGAAGGTTTCACCCTCCTCCTCATCCTCTTCCTCCTCCGCATCCCTGAGGAGAACGACTCCTGCTCCCTGTCAGCTCTCAACCGCTCTGACATACAGTCGGTCGGACTGCATAAACAGATGTTTTCAGGGGAGACAGTAACCATATACTAAAAGATAAATATTCATGTTTCCCCCCCCCACTTAGATTCATGTGTGCAGTTTTTATTATGTACCATGTAACTATGTACTGTAAAACAAGACTTGTGGGATACGTGAGATTGTTTTCTCTACAAGTCCTCCAACTATTCCTCACAGTCAGAGGTGTTTTTCCTTACTTGCTCCTACATGTTGGACGGGTATGCCCCACCCCTCTGGCAGGTGTACTCCCTAAAGGCCCGAAAAGCTACACTGTGGGTCTGTCCAACACTCGTGTGCTCTGTTTCTTTCCCACGGTCCTGTCCTGCAGGGATTTTCTCACCTTCGACACATCTGCATATTTATGATCCGGCCGCGCTCCCTTGTTGGTTCATAAATTAAACATGGCACACAGATAACACTCCTACGCTAAGATGTCAGACTGTGACTTCCACCTGCAGGTGAGCGTAGCATAAAGGTGACAGAGTTTGAAATAAATATGCAGTAAGTGCTTTGAAAAAAAGTAGTATTGTTATTCTGTGTTGTACTACGTTTTTTCATATTTGCCCAGGTTGGGTTGGAGAATTTTCTGTTTGAAAAAACGTAAATTGTTATTGCTCAGGTTGTTGTCATCTGATGTTAAAATTACAACAAAAACACAGCTGAGTAATGAAGTACAGATTCCCTTCTCAGAATTTCAACCAAAAATTAAAAAAAAAAACTTTTTGAATTCAAAAGCTGACACAGGGGCAAAAAGATGCTAATGCTAGTTCTACATCGGATGTGTCCAAATTCAGAGGCACCATTCTTGGTCAACCTCGTCGACTGCAAATACCAAAACTGAGCGGCTTGAACAAGAAACGCAACTAAAATCACGTGTGAATAAGTTTGATTATGTTCAGACAGACGTAGACGGAAAACACGAGAAATACAAATTGACGTTCGAAAGGTTGCCTTTTGTTGCCTTTTGTGATGTCGCCAGTGGCACATGGAAGCATGGTTGTGGCAGGGTAGATTTTCTTTATATAGAATAATTATAAATACATGAAGAAAAAAAGTGACCTTTTTATATGGCTCTATAGGTGGAAAACTACACAAAGTGAGCTTAATTGATTTGAAAGAAAATCCTGGCGAGTAGCTTTAAATTATATTTACATCTGTGAAGCTTTGCTCTGTCAGTACACAACCCCTAGAATAAATACGGCTTTATATTACTATAAGAAAAACATGTGCATTCTGAATCACTTCTTTTATTGTAACAACAATGATTAAAAGGAACATCCAGCTTAACTTGATCTGTAGGTTCGGTTAGATTTTTCTTCTTCTTCTTCTGTGTGTGTATGTCAAACATCTGTCTCCATGTGGCGGCTGATGGGTTCTTGACGGGGCCAGATGTGCTGCAGCAGCTTCCCTCTGCGCGATTCAAACTCAACTCAGACCTCCACGACACCACAGACGTGTACCGCCGAGGAGCGGATTTGTCGCTGCGTATCTGTTGCTGGAGGTTTTTTGAGGAAACGCCAAACGAAGCTGGAAGGAGAACGCAGCGAGGACATTCACTTTGAATTAAGCTCCGGCAGGACGGCAGATGCTCCCTTTGTCTCGGGTCCTTTGCTGTTTTGGGAATTTGTAAAGCAATTGTCATTTGATTTCCCTTCTCAAAAGAAAATGGAAACTCCGTAAGCTCTCGGAGGAGTTCATGACTGAATCGAGCCATATGGTTCCATAAATCCTCCTTGCCACTCTGTCTCTTGGTGTACTTGGGGCGGCTGGGCCGAGGAGCGATGCAACACGGGCAGGCAGGCCGCCGCACCTCCGATTGAAAACACGTGGTGATAAAATCCTCATTGAGATATCTGAGGAATGTCCGGAAATATTGTTTCGACACAGGCCAAACCAAAGCTTTTGGTTATGCTGGTTTCAATTTTTGCTCTTTCTAAAGTAGTTTTTCTTTCTGTCTTGAGCATAAATTTGGGATTGGGTATATAAACCCCCCCTGAATTTACAGTAACAATAACTTTCATCATGTAAAAGTGGGAAAAGAGTGCCATTTGTTTGAATTTGTTCGCTCTTGGTAAGTCTGTTGGAGTTTATTCTAAAGACTGGAATCTCGTCCCATTCTTCTTTGCAGAATAGTTCAAAGTCCATTAAAATAGTTGATGTTGTATAATAGTGTCCCAGTCTTCACTTTGACTGGGCCGCTAAGATACACAAAAATACTTTGACCTGAAACATTGCAAAACAGCTCTGGCTATGTGTTTAGAGTCATTGTTCTGCTGAAGGCGACCCTTGACCTTAGTTGGAAATCTTTTGCAGACCCGGTCGGAGTCAGCAGGTATTGTGTTCAAGCCCAATCCGACCCGACTAACTTTAGCTACAGCTCCAACCCCGTTGCAAAAATAATTTAAAAAACTGACTTCTTTCGTTTACCACCATTTAAGTAAGCAGCGGAACTTCCCTATTTCTAGCTTTAGCTTAGCATCTTCCAACTCCTTTTGTTGCTTGTTGTATTTGCAAGGCGAGTCAGGTGCAAATCATCTGTAATGTGCGATCGATAGAAGCGGAGACATGTGTTCCTGCAGTGCGATGCGCTCATTTCAATTTGATGAACTTCTACACCCAACTAACTCCTATCAAGGTTTATTTGATCAAGAAGTTATCTACTTCTCCACTTGGCCTGTTATTAGTAGATTAACACAACTTCATGCATTCTCGTTTGGCTTTCTTTGTCCTGGATGTGCAGCCTGACCCGAACCTGGCCCGAATTTCTGTTCGGGTTCAGATCAGGACATAAATCTAAACTACATCGCCTTCTTCATTATTAGGTTGTTTGCACTTTATTTTATCTATGGGTATTAAAGTTAAGAGGCCTGAATACTTATGCAATGAACACTTACCCGAGTTGTATTTGTAGAAAACAATGGAAGCTATGCATAATTCAAATTCAGAAGAAGTTTTATTTATATAGCACTTTTTCAACATCAAGGCAGTTCAAATTGCTTTATTGATCCCAAAAATAAATTTTCCTTTCACTTCATAACTACCCGTTACTTTATGCTGGTCTATCACACAAAATCCCACTGAAATACATTGACTGTTGTGGTTGCAACGATCAATGCAGAATGAAAAAATGTGAAAAGTTTAAGGTGTATGAATTGTTTACAAGGCACCGGATGTAACCTTCAGGCTTCTTTTAGCCAGCAGGGGGCAGCTTTTTAAACTTCAGAGCTCAAAGAAACTCCAAACGTCTCGCTTATTTTACTACTTTAATATACTAATGTCAAACAGATATGCTTTTTACTTCCTCTGCCAGTGTAAAATTCACATTTTCTCTGAATAAAACAATTTGGCATGTTTGGTCAATCAATAACTGTAACTCCTGAATTGCCGTCCCTTCCATGCCTTATTCAGAACAGAGCCTCGTGTTTCACATTATGGTCACTCAATAAATTATCTTCTCAGACGTCCTGGCTAACCTGCCGGGTTGATTTCGTAGTCCGACCTGTTACTTGTTAGCTGTTTGTTGCCCTGCTTTGCTTCACAGCCCTCGTCTCTCTTCAGATCTACCTGACTCCGCTGACCGAAGTGTGACGAGGGGGGGGAGATGAATGACCAGCAACATCACGGGCCACTTGGCTGACTCTGTGTGAAAGATGCGTTGGCCTGACATGTGGGTCTTTCCTCCTGTCCGATCCTCCGGTCTTTGATGTGAGAGCCCAAGCTCCCATTACCGCTGGAGGAAACTTGTCAGATCGTCTTCGCTCTCACTTCAGCTCCACAGATGTCTTCTCTCTGTGCTTTGGAAGATGATTTGTGGTCGAGTCTTGGCATGAACAGAGAGTTCAAAGCACCTAGACAGTGTAGTGGAACCGGGTCTGCTAAAAACGAGGATATAAGCAGACTGCAGTCACGGTGGGTTTCTAAACTGAAACCACAAATGCACTAAGTCACAGAGTTTTCTGTCCATGTTGAGAAATGAAATAGGACACTTTTTTGTTTATGGTTGTAAATGGCAAGACACTTTAGCACAGAGGTTCCCAAACTGTGGGACGCGCCCCCCGTCTGGATAAAAAAAAAACATGAACGCTGTATGCGCTGGGTTTTTACCTTAGAATGGCCAACTCTCTGTTATTCCTCTGTCAATTTGATACAGTAGGAGCTTCCACGCTTCCCATATCTGTGTCCTCTGTCACTTTTATCAGCAGTTAAAACTGTTTAATCCGTTGTTAACATGTGGTAACCTGTTTTTCCGAGCTGCCTTTAAACGCAACATTAGCGCTACCACCCTTGTGTGGTGTGTGTTAGAATCATGGCAACAAACGAGCAAAACGCAAAGAACTTTTCACAGTTTTTCCCCCAAACTAACAGACTGAGTTGAATAAAAATGTTGGATGCAGGTAAAGTTAGCTAAAAGATGACTAGCTAATATCAATACAGCACCTTAAGCTTGTTAACAAGTAGCTTGTAGGCTACTGGTGTTGTTGTCTATGTTCAGCTACAATTCATTTTGTCCCCAAAAACATTGATTCCCCCGCCCCCCCCTTTTAGGGAGTCTCTAAGAATCCACCCCCCCTCGCCCCCCTAGCTGACAAACATCGTTCAACCAGACAGCTATTTGTAAGCCATAGGGGGGCCCAGAAATAGTTTGGAAACCACTGGGGGGGCACAGGAGAAAAAGTTTGCGAACCACTGCATTAGCACATGAAAACAATGAAGCACCGCAGAAAGTGGTTCTTGTATTCTACTGTTCTTTAGTCTGAAAGAAAGTTAGGAATAAACAGATTTGGTCAATAAAACAAAAGCTTTCTTGGGCACATTTGCACGTTTGGTTGATGGAAAAACAGCACCGTCCCCAGTGTGATGAAAATATAGTTCACCACTAACTATACGCGGACTCACTTTGTTGTGGATTTCTAACTCCAAAATTCACAGATCTGCTGATTTTTCATGGAAAATATCTAAAATATTTGAAAGAAAAAGCATCTCGGGAAACTGAAATACCTAGCCACAATGCTACTTGATACGCTATGGGCAATTCAGTTGCCCTTGGATTGGCAACTTTTGTTGATGCCAATCCAAGGCACCAAGTTATTGCCTGTACCCTCGAGAGGAGATAAGAAAGACTGTAAATGTTAGCTTCTGCCATACTGCTAATACTGTCAACACTGTTTGCATTAATGGATATTAAGGCATATTGGGAGTATTTAAATGGACAGTTATAAGTATTTTTAGAGGGTTTTTCCACCGTGGATTTAAAGTATTTGTGACTGTGGGTCCACTGTACTGCTATACATTCTGGTGAATGTATGCTGAAGTTGGTATCTGATTTGAAGCTTTTGATTTGGTCCAGTAGCAGTTTCCCATATAGTTAAAGTGGCTCATGTCCCAGGATATCAGCAAGCAGCACTTAAAAATGAAATAGCTAAAAGGTTTTCTATCCGTTCTGCTCGAAAACATTGCCAGTGTGTTTCCTATTACTTCCCAGTGTTGCACTGTGGCATGCTAACAAAGCTACCGTTGATTCCAGAGTTCTATTAACCAGTAAGTAAAAAGACTATTTCACTTATTTTTTGCAGTTTTAGATTGCTGTAAATTATTCCACCCTGGATATCACCATTTTTCAAAGCAGTTTGGACTGTTTTGATGCTTTTTTTTGACACAAGGATTGCAGTCGTCGTTAGCTTCAACAAAATCTGGAAGCGTTAAAAGCTAGCATATAAATAGCTTGATTATCATGCTAGTCACAATAGCCTCTTGTTTATTTTATTTGCCTGAAACAATAAATCGCTGTTTTTAGTGCGAGTGCAAGAAGCAATTGTTTATCGAGATGAAAGGAGAGGTAAATCTGCAATGCTGGCATTGTTAACTTTGCATCCAGCGCAAAAAACCAGAAAGTTGGCCAGCAGCAACAGGATTAACTGAGTGGGCTTAGTGAACACCCAGTGTTTTTTTTTTTGTTTTGTTTTTTGAGAAACTGCACATTTGTGATATTTTAAGTCATTCTAGTTAGACTTTTAAATGGTCCATTAACCTCTTCTCATACATCCAATATAACCACAGCATTACAGTGAGGCACCAGGGTTTAATAGAAACGGGTCACAGGAGAACTTTTACTAGTTTGAGTTTACAGACTTTCTCGTTTCAAACCGGTTGTTGAACTGCAGCAGCCTGACTTTCTCTCAGGCTGACAGGACGGTCTTCCTTTTGAAGCTTACTGTTGTGCGTTGATCGACTTCTCAGCCTCTCGTCCTGTTTGCCTCGGCCCCCTTCTTTCCGTCTTCATATGGAACTCGTTTGTGAGTCAAACGCTGCAGAGCAGACGGCAGTGTTGGCCGAATGCACTCGCTGCTGCCGTAAGCAGTCCCGGGACACTTTTCTCCCACCGGCTGGAGAAAGGAAAAGCATTAGTCAGATATGAAGCCATCTGCTAAACCAGTCAATTAACAAATCAGGGCGTCACATGTTTACTTAGGGTTGAAGGAGGAGGATGTTAGGGGATCTGTGTGTGTTGTGGTTCAGGGTTTGGTTAACAGCGACTTCAACCCGACGGGGGTTTGAGTCCCTGCAAAGTTTACAGACCGAAAGGTTTGTAAAATTGCAAAAGCAGAAAATATTTCCAATATTTTACTATCCAAGTTCAAGTAAAGTTTGTGTAAAGATAAAGAATATGTGCTTCACGCTCTGTTTTTCAAAGTGACTCGAGGCATTGTTCCCTAACATATTTAGCTATTGTGAAAGTAGTGTATTCTTGTTTTTGCGGAAAATGGACTGGAAAAGTCTTTAGTGGTACAACAGCAATAAAACCCATATAGGAAACCATGTGTAAAGTCAGACCAGCTTTTGACACTTTCCTGCAGTTTTTTTTTTATTATTATCATCTTTGGTAATGCACATTAGGTCTTTGAGACCCTAATCTTTCACAACTTCTTCCTGATAGATGAAATAACTTTAAAAGGAAATCTTTCAATTTTGAGCTTAACTGTATTGGTTTGAAATTTAAACTGCTGATTAATATTACAACTAATTAAGGTTTAGATAGAAGTAAAAAAATGGACAAATTAAAGGGGCAGTGTTGTGTAAAATTGACTTTTTTGAGCTGTACATCGTGTAATAATGTTATTCCCTCATCAAAAATACACCTGGAGATTTGCCTTGATTCTTTCATGCATGTTTGAGAAATCCCTTCATCTCCATGAAGGGATGTTTTGCACATTCAGCTGTGCAAAACATCTGGGTAGACCTAGCTCCGCCTTCGAGGCGCAGCTCCCCCTCAGAGCTGCAGTTTCTAATCTTCAGTGTTTCTGGCTCACAATGAAGCTCCTCCAGACTAGCCAGCAGCAATAGGCAAACACCTGATGGAACTTCACATCTGCTGAGCTCACTATACGAGCTTCTTCTCTGTGCAACGCTGGTAAAAACGTTGCTAAAGAGTTAATAGAGGAGCCATGTTGTGATGACTTCCTGAAGGCGGAGCTTCAAAAAGAGCAGCTTTAAAGAGACAGAGGCTCAATTTCAAAAGTGCTATATTTAATTTTGTTTAAATCATATTTGATACATGCAGCATTTTTATGACAACGGAAGGTAACAGTAACTTGATTGTGTTATGAAATGGCACTGAGTGGAAAAGAACCTTTATGTACACTTTATTATTATTTACTAACTATTTTAGTACCAGAAGAACAGCGTGATTTTTTTACTCACAATTTTTTCCACAATTTTTTGTGGGGTACTCTTAAAGAGTACTCTTAAAAAGAAAGTGTAAACTCCTTTGTCAGTGGAACTGGTGGTGAGATGTTCGCCTCAGTCGAAGAGGGAGAAGGTGAGAGAAACTGAGTCTGAAAGGGAAAAGGAAAGCGAGCCCTTCTGCTGCTCCGCCACTTTGTTTTTGTAACCCAGATTCTCTGCTGAAATATGGCCACCATGTGGACCCTCTCAAGTCGCGTAGCTCCAGCTGCGGGCTCGGCCAATCAGATGTGGCTCGGCTGTCTTGGAGGAGGGCTGTGGGGAGGGTCCCGCAGTCGGAGCGGGAGGGGATGGTTTTAAAGAGTGTGTGCAAGGGAGGAGAGTCACTGCAGAGGAGCAACATCTCATGGAGAACTGGAGGAGAGCGATGGAGACAGGTCGGACTGTTTCCTGGATTTTCACTCTCGTTTTCCTGTGCCGAGTTCTTCGTTTGACTGAGACGACTCGCCAGGTTTCTAGGAGATTTTTTGAAGCTTCTTGGCTGATGTGACATAATATAAAGTTTAAGCCTTTAATTTGAAATGCACTGAATGTTGAGCAGATGTGCAGTGATGTTGGGACAGACTCGCTTCGTCAGGGTGGAAAATCTGACCTGTGATGTCATTACTACCATCCCAGTCTGTAATTTTCCTTAAATAATATCAGGACCAAAGGCTTTTATGTGGGTCACAATTAGACATGACAGCTGTGTTTTCTTTGAAAGAGAATGACTTTGTCATTGTTGCTGAGTTTTGAGACTCTTTGTCGATTTTTCTTGATGAGATTTCACCAGACGTCACTACTGCCGGTCTGATGCCCTCAGTGACCGGCAGCTGCCTGCGTTCCCCTCAGCAGCTGCCGGGGCCTCTCATTCAAACACATCCTCGCAGATTATAAACACTCCTTTTGTTTGATGTTGTTGCTTTCCTTGTGTGGTACAAAGGAATTGGTGCGAAAGCGAACAAATATAGTTATTTGTAGCGGTGCTGGATGAGTTTTAGTGGTGGACGTTTGAGCTCCCCTGATGGATCGACTCCCTCTTAACTCTTCCACCAGCTCTAAACAAACACTCACCATGGTGACGCGTGACTCCAGTCCTGACAAGTCCATAGATATGCAGATTGCTTCCTGTCGGTGGTACTGTGGAAAGGCGCTTCCTGCTGTGTTGTTGCAGTGAAAAGAGAGCAACTCTGTGGGCCGTCTGAACAGGGGTTGTGCTCCTAGAGGCTTTAAATGAGTTCAGGGTGAAATGATCCAGAACCAGGAGTATCCTCTGCTTTCCCTGGTCCCGTTTGGTTGTACATATTAAGGTATAACTGGTGTTTGAACTATTAAAAGAAGCAATTATAGGCATTTCTTTCAGATGTTTCATAACTTTTAGCTGTTCTTGGGCAGTTGTGTTTCCTAATCCATTGAATACTGTGGTCCACTGTAAATATCTTAGGGAGGCCTTAAGTATCTTGCAATTTCCTCAATTTCCTTATCTTGTGTCCAATTGCTGTCAGGGTCAAATATTTTTTTTCTTGATTCCTCCACTGTTGTATGTTTGAAACTTTTAGTTTAAAGTAAGAAAGGAAGTAAATCTCATTCCACCAAAAGTCGATTAAGAAAGACTCATCATCCCATTGGTTGGCAACAGTTTTTTAAATCCTTGAAAAAAACGTTTTGAGTCTTTTAATTTGAGTTCACAGTAGAAAAACGTTAGAGTGACAAATACAAGGAATAATTTAGAAGCGCTGGGACTGTCTTTAGGCACAAAAGCTATCAAACCAGAAAGACGCAGCTGCCTTTTAGGACTAGAAGAGCATTTTCAATCTTTTTTAAGAGTTGGGACACTCAGAATACTCTAGACTCATTATTGAAAACAATGTTTGTAGTTTGTGGAGAAAACCCCTACTAATGTCTCCCAAAGCTTCATTAAAGTCTTGTATTTTCATGAATTCAGTATTATAGACAGCCTACTCTTGTGAAGCGGGTGTATTATAACGCTGCTGCTCTTTAGCTTAGTACCAAATATAGAGTTGTGAATCTTGTACCAACTTCAGCTTCATTAGTAAGATAAGATGTTTTTACCACATTACTGTACAATTATCTTGACTGACAGCTCTTGATTTCTTTACTACACTGTGGAAAATGTTACCACAATACCATTTTAAAACCAGCTAAAAGAAACTTGACTATTATTTTTCTCAGATGAAATCATATTCAATGTAGATAAACAGCAATTTTTGATCCTTGCTTTTTTACAATGAGAACTTTAGTCATATTTTGATATTGCGAGATCGTGTTGTTACATAGTAATTTGATTGTGTCATTTAGCAACTAATCAATACTTTGACTGTGTCCAGGTCAGCTAAGCAAAAATAGTGGAAATATATTTTTATTCTGAGTTTTTGTTGACATACCATAACATAATCCACGCAGTGAAAGTTCAGATGTCTCTGAAAGGTAAGGGAATTTTCGCAAAAGCTGCAGTGTTAAATACCGTCACATTTAATGTCAGTAGGCTAAAGTGTAATTAGATTAATATTCAAGCAGGCAAATTTATGACTTCATCAATATCTGAAAAATAATAGGATCTCTCACTGGTACCAATCAAATTTAAGCAAGCAAACTTTTGTTAAAAAAAAGAAGTGGTTTTTTGCCACTGATCCACCTTAGTGCACATTACTGAAACAAATGTTGACAGAAATCCACAAAAACACATTAGCATGTTTTTCTATCTGATTGGTTTGGCTTTACAATTAAAGTTGAGCTTTTTCCTTAAACAGACTCCATGCTGAGTCACGATAAGGATGTGACTCAGTACTTTCTGAAACATCAACTCTAAGGTCTTATTAAGATGTTGAAGCCTTTTATTCTTCTTGATGACAATATAAATCCATCGCTGTGAGATCTGATGGAGATTTGGTAGATCTCTACTCTATGGGAAATTAAGAGTTGAGATGACATACCGTCCTCAATTTATGATCTGATTATTTGATTAGTGGAGCTGGCGACAGTTCAGGGGTCTGCTGATATTAGTTCAAAGGAAAAGTGACTAACTAAATTAAATGTTACTTTGTTAATCCCCATGAAATTAGCTAACATGATTACTTTCCTTTTTTGTTTCATTATCAAAGTGCTTAATATGTTTACAGACTGTAGCATATGACTATTTACAGCCTGTCGACTGTAAATAGTCATATGTGGACACTAATTATTTAATCTTCTGCCACCCTTAAACAACACTATATATCTATATATATATATATATATATATATATATATATATACATATATATATACACACACACACACACACACATCGCTGTATCATCAGCGTAACACATCACATGCTAGCTGTGTAGCATCGTCCTTGTTGCAGTTCTAATATGGTTCAACATCCCACAGAATCATTGCGCTCCTTTTATCCTTCTGATCTTTAAAATTCATCAATTAACCACAACAGACCTATCTGTTGTCCTGCCTGGAAACCCCTGATTGTCTTCTGTTTCTGGGTTTGTCTCGGGTTTCCTGTGAGCAGTTGCCTTCGAGCTTTGGGGGGGCACATGTGTCAGATGTTGAGAGTCCTTTAAGTAGTGGCGGTCATGGGGATTAGAGTGGGAGGTCAGTGGGGTAGTTGCTGCAGTCTGAGGGTTTTAAACTCCTTTTTGTATGTAAACTGAACCTCGAATAATCCCCCGTCTCCCCCATGGTTACTCAGAGTATTAGAGACATCATAAATCCAAGTCGAGTCCCACTTAGATCGACCTCTCTATCTTGGGAAACTTGGGTTCAGACCCGTCTGACTGGGAGCTCTTGGCAGACGTCTGGGCACATGTTGCCACAAATACTAGGCACATTAACGGAACTGGACTAGTTTTACGTCTACTAATCCCCTTTCGAGACGAACCTTAGGGAAGCAAGGTATTGTGCCTCTAGCAGGCACGCGATTCAATCACATTGCAGCTAGGCAAAGGTCAAAGGTTAAACGTCCAGGTCGTGCAAGCTCCATATTCCCCCAGCTGGTTTGGATTCTTTCAGCTCCAGTGTGTTTTTCAACTATATTCCTGTCAGTGAGGAATTAGTCTTCGCAACAGGCTGGCAAAAGTTTGACCCCGACTCCTTTGGACGGCCCGTTCATCTCACGTCCTCGCGTCAGGCCGCTTCTCTTGTCAAAACACTGCGAGACATGAGTCGTATGAGTGCAAAGGGTGTAGCGGAGGCTTTGAAAGAGTCCTGCCTTTGTTCCCGGAGCTTTTCATGGTGAGGCAACGAGAACACTTGTGATTCATGGAGTTAACTTTAGTCCAACTCCAATGGAGTCGGCTGTCTGCGCCCGATCTTATGAGCTCATCTGTTTTACACAATCCAAACACATACACAGTGCTAGTTTGTGCAAACACACACACACACACACACACACACACACACACACACACACACACACACACACAGAGAGACACCACCCTGCATAAGACCACAGATCTGGGTCACTTTGTCTGCTGGAAGAAAAAGAAGGCTGGAAGAAGGCTGGTGTTGATATCGCCACAGGATGACATAGATCAGACCGTGCGCTCGCATGTGTGCGTGTGCGCAAAGCTCTTAAAAAAAGAAAACACACACACACTTGAGATGTTACCACAAAGGGACCAGCATTCTTCCTATCCCTTGCTGGGAGGAATCACCGGGGACCGAGGGATGGAAACCTCTCAGTGCGGCCGGCACACGTGTCAACAGCGGTCCCCTGCTCTCTCTGCTGCCCTGCCAAACTCCGGTCGGAGAATGACTAACAGACTCCCAAGAGGCAGCAGGGAAACCGAGGCAGGGAGAAGGGGGAAAAAAAAGTAGACTCAAAGAGAAGAAACAGCTTTGAGATTTGGCCCAGAGCTGTATTTATAACATGAGCACAAAGGCTTGTATAAGCACCTTTTAATCTTCTCTGGCATCCCCGCTGCTCTTTTAATGTGCGCTCAGCTTACATTTGTTAATGCCTCTCATAGATAAAATCTCATACTTTGTTAACTCACTGAAAGTTCGCTTGTTTTGTCTCCAGAGGCCTTTTGGGGATTCTTCTTGGGGTTTGGATAGAGACCCTATAAAACTTCCTTTATTCTCTTCCAATTAACCGGAATCTGTCGTTTCAATCACTCGACTGAGAAGAGCTGTTTTACAGCCCAATAAATCAAGCTAAGCTACTTAATCTATGAAATTTTATACAAATTGTCGATTTAAGGAAAATAACTACGGGGAAAGCTTATGTTACAGTTGGAACAGCATGAGAAGCTCAAATTTGGAAAGAAATCCAGTTGAATAAGTTGTTGCCTTGTCAGGAATTGCTGCGTTTCACTAAACGGTTGCCAAAGATGACAGCTTTTGCAATCTTTTTGGTGATGCGTGTGAAGACTAGAAAAGTCAAGAACTTCCCAAATATAAAGCCCTTATATTTGGGTCTTTGGATAACGCGCCGTTCCCATCAGAGCATTGGAGCTACTAATCAGATTAGCTTCATCGCCTTTTCAGAACGAATGCAGCCAACAATCTAATCAATGCACTTGTTTAAATAGGAATGGTAATGACAAGTATGAAGCTTCAGCCAGACACTGTGCGGCTAAAAACTGGCAAATGTTGAACAGTAATTTAGCTGCCATGACACACATTTTCATTTTTAGCAAAAATCCCTACAAAACAACTCTGAGTTGGTAGATGGAGCGTCTCTTTTTCAGTTGAGTTGTTGGAGTTTGGTGACGCTCGCTCGCTCTTTGGGTCATTAGGTGTAGTTATTTACTTCTCCTGCTAGCTTTGTCCTAAATAAGATCATTGTTACAATGGTGAATAATAAAACTATGTTAAATACAAATATGACCTGAAGATTATTCCAGGATAAAGAGACAAGAGGAAGGAGTAATCCTCAACAAGTAGCCACTCATTCGTAGTGTACGATTCAAGTACACCCGTATGCAGATGACATGCTCTGCTGCTGATTCGACCACTTCAGTAGTGGAGATGTCTTGAAATCAGCAGTTTGTCGGTTTGAATCCTGCTTCCTTCACAAGTCGATGTGACTTTGGTCAAGGCGCTTTAGCCTAAAGTCGCCTGCTGTTCTGTGTTTCGGCGTGAATAATGTGCGTTTGTGGATGTGAGTGGGTGGATGTGTCTGCAGTGTGTCGGGAAAATCACATGATAGTTATTAGCTCTGAAGGCAAAAGGAGATGCAACTCTGTGCTGGTAAAGTGTTCCCAATAAAGTGTTTGATGATGATGAACAGCGAACCGTCTTGGGCAGAGCTGCTGTGGTTAGATGAAGGGTGAATAGAGTCAATAAAAATGTCACTTCCTGACTCTAGTGCCCCTGATTCAGCAGAGTTGATGCACTGAGGTTATCAGCAGTCACGTGACAGCCGGTCAGCCGTTATCCTATCATCCGTTGGCTGACCTCAGGTCAGCCGTGTGGGCTGCCAGATGAGAGGCCCCAAGCTTGTTTTTCTCTCAGTCTGCATCCGCTCGTCGTTCCGACGTTTCCCCGTCTATTTTAACCTCCCCATCTCCTTCTCCAGAGTGTGTGCACATGAAAACACAGCCAGACACACACATAAATTTTCTCCTTTTCATTTTTACAACTTCAGTCAACGATCCGCAGGGAGTAGGAAGCAGCCTGAGTGGCCTGATCACAAATCCTTTAACATAAACAAAGTGAAAAGAGAGAAGGGCCCTTTTGAAACGAACTCATCTTTCCACAACTCATTAGACCCCCTCTAGCCCCTCCCTTCAAGATCTACACCAGCAGCCTCCCTTCCTCCTCCTCTCTTGCTCCTCCTGCACACTTTTCCTCAACCTCTGCAGCGTCTATTCCGATCATCTAACGGGAACCTATCGAGTCAGTTTAACGCGGCTCAAAAACTTGCCAATCATCTATGAGCTTCTTGCATACATGCAATTACATTTTATGCATGCAATTAAAGTGCTCACTCTTGTTCTTGTTTCCCGGTGTTTTTTTTCTTCCATCTCTTAGGTGTGTCTGAAGTGACGCCAGCGGGCTGGCTTAGGCAAAACGACTTCAATACAATGTAGACACCAATCACCAGTCAGCAGAAGAGTCTGAAGACCACGCTGACAGAAGGAGGGTTGGCCCAGAGGAGGACGGAGCAACAGCTGTTCTGAAACCACTCCGGCGGGAGATAAGAAGAGTGAAAGAACTCGCGAGGAGACAATAGGGACGCTGCGGACTGTGAATCTTTGATGTGAACCTTGGCGTGTCCTTCCTGCGAAGGAGTTTGCCTTGTTCCCACGTCTCCTCCGGAGGAAGGATCGTAAACCTCAGCTCGGCGGTGAGACAGGTGGCCCGTGCACGTTTCTCGCCTCTCAGCACCCGTTGGTAACCCTGAGCGGCTGTCAGCCATGTGCCATGTCATTGTCACCTGCCGCTCCATGCTGTGGACTCTGCTGAGCATCGTGGCTGCCTTCAGCGAGCTCATCGCCTTCATGAGCACCGACTGGCTGGTGGGGTTCCCCCGTACGCACGACTCCGTCTACCCCCACCTCGCCACGGGGGCCGGCGAGGCCTACAGGCCGACTCTGGGGATCTACGGGCGGTGCATCAAGCTGGCCCACATGCAGCGGGGCATACTGTGCGGACCGTACGCCGTTCACTTCGGGGAGATTGCCAGCGGGTTCTGGCAGGCCACCTCCATCTTTCTGGCCGCGGGGATCCTGCTGCTGTGTGCCGTGGCGTTCATCTCCATCTTCACCATGTGCTTCCAGAGCATCATGAAGAAGAGCATCTTCAACGTGTGCGGACTGTTGCAAGGGATCGCAGGTGAGAGGATCTTTTTATTGTGGGGGGGATCTGAACACGTTTCACTGCCTGTTCGTTCAGGTACATATAAAAGTATTTTACATTATTTTAGGCTACTAATATAACCAAGACAAACTACTGCAGTGCATGATTATGGAGTGGACGGATAGCAATACATGGATTTAATGGGGTTTTTTTGTTTGTTATTTTATTTTACAAATAATATGTGCATATTTAGTCAGTCTGCAGTCTCTGGTTTTCTGGACTAAACTTGGCTTTATCTGTCTTCCCATTAAATGTAACACTATGTGCTATCATGACTATTTTCTGCTTGTGGGCCAAAAAGTTCACTTTTGATATCATCTCATCAAAACACCTTCTGTCACATGTTTGCTGTGACCCTCGAAGGCAAACCGAATTCTTATATCTTTCTTTCCACCATGGCTTTATTCTTTGAATCATTACAACTGGACTTTCATGAAGAACAAAAAAGCAGCTTTTAAAAAAGTATTGACATACTGTCAACAGATGCTCTCACCAGAGCTGTGGATCTCTGCAGCTCCTCCAGGGTCACTGTAGCTTCCTTGGCTACTTCTCATATTAATCAGCTGCTCTAATTGAACAAAACTTGGAAAAAAAATTGTTAAATAAGCAATCTCAAGAATGTGGAGAGTTTTGTGGGTTTTTAAGCATCATTAATTGTGACACTGATCAAAAAGTCTTATAAGAAATTGATCATAACTGAAATAATACGATAAATGCCAAAATGTGAAAAAACATGACGGAGTGTAAAGTCTGAAGCAGCATGACTGTGTTTCCAACCACATAATCAGTACACATCCCCCAGCTAGACGGCAGACATTTTCAGCACTAATTTCCATAGCAATAAGCTTTTTTGTTTGGCACATTTTTCAGCATAAACCTCAGCATCCGATTGACCAAGAACCAATTTCAGCCCAGGTGTGCATGCTCCAATATGTGCCGTTTCTTCTCGACTTTAGTTCGGTTCGACTCTGATATAAATAGAGCCGCCTGGCTTCACCCGAGCCGTATTGTTTCTGTTCATTCCTGTGGCCTCCGGCGTTCATCAAGGTAAATGAGAAGCTCTGCTCGAAGCTAAACGCTTCATTACTGGCTCCACAACTCCCACTGCTGGAATTATGTGTTTTTATTCTACTGGAGCCATTTTGGGGCAGGGAGGTGGGGAGACTTTGTCGGAAATTAAAAGACGAGGAAGACGTTCCCGTCGTCACCTGGGGCGACCGCCGCCCCAAATGTTTACCCGATCAGCTGGAGCCCTTTCAGACGAGACGCATGCATATCTGTTTGTATGCGCATTCTGCGACTGAGGGAAGAGCTGAGGCCACTTTGACACGACAAGGTGAATTATAGAGGGGAGGAGGCCTTGAGGTCATGCTTAAAGGAGCGGTCTCTCTCTTCACCCCCACCAGTGTTTATGGCTGTCCTCCCCCGCCGTTGTTTATCTGGTGTGGGGCCAAAGAGAAAAGCTGGGCGAGTGGTGAAGGACATGCCGAAATGCTGTAAACCCGGCCCTCAGAATCCACCGAAACCCATTGAACTGGTCCAAGACAAACAGCCGGTATAACAGTGAGCTTAAAATAACTCAACATAGGTGGAGGTTTTATTGTGCGCCTTGCTAAAGTTAGTCATACAATTCAATATTTTTTTCACAACTTGTCATATTCCTGATTCGATTTCAGTGTATTTTGACGTCTTGCCTCAAATTCTCAAGTGGACTTTGACTTGGCCACAGTATAAGAAAATGTGAGACAGATGACATTTTTCAAGAGAAAAATGTCAAACATGGTGGAGGTACTGTCATGCTGTGGCGCTACGACCAAATTCTTTATCCGAACCTCAAATTGTCAGCTACACTGGAAAAAACAGAGAATGCAGCTCCAACTTAAATAAAATAATCGTTAACTTGACAAGTTAATAAATGAACTTCGGTTAACCTAGTTTGACCACTGGTGACACAATATGTTTAAGTTTTATCACCTATTCTCTTATCAGTGCAGATGACGGGAACTTAGACTCAGCTGGGTTATGTAACAGGAATATTATCCCAAGAATATGGGAAAGCTAGCTTTGGATCGGCTAAATTATGTTAATATTTGGCTTGTTTAATGGTACCATTTCTTAAGCCTATTTAAGATATATGGATTTTTTTAAAAATAAAAACTGAATCTGTAATGATCCCCACCAATTCTGACAATAAGAGTAGGCAAACAACCTACCAGAATCATGATGAAGTTACAAAAGTAATGTGTGCTGAGGCGTAGTGTACTAATAGAATATCTAACCAAATACTAGTGCTAGTGTTAGAACCTATCTGGCTCTTATGTCCGTGATGTCGACTTTTAACCAGGTCTGTCAATTTTCCTGCCTCCATGTTTTGAACTAAAACTGAAACAATCTGCACTGGGGGATAAGTTCAATATGTCTTTACTGGCCGTCACGATGAATTTGACTAGAAAAGTGTGAAAGGGTGAAAAGATCCACAGCCTCTACTTTGAGAAGTCGCTGTTTGTAAGGGACGAGTCGGTAAAGTTAGGCGAAGGCCTTCGTAAAACTCTGCAGGTGCAAAAGTTTTTTTGTTGGCTCTAGTGGCCTTTATTTTAAAGTAGTTTTGACAGGAAAGAGGGTCATGAAAGAGGGGGAGGACATGCAGTGAATGTCACCAGGCTGGGAATTGAGCCTGTGGCCACCGGCATGAGGACTAAAGCCTCACATGGGTTGTGCTTTGCCCCTGTGCCACCACAGCACCCCTCCAGGTGCAAAAGTAAAATCATCTCAGACTCATCACTTGAACAGCAGTGAGCAAATCCTCTGACTTTCTTTGACTTTCTGTGCAGACAACATGCAGCTGAGTCAGGATGAGGATGTGGAAACGAGGCGACCAAGTTTCCCTGCAGCTGAACTCTGATCACTTTTCCCATTCCCTCATTTCACTTGAGTGGGTTGAAACCGGAGCCGGCCCGCCGCCTGCCTGCCGTGTCACTATAAATGTTTCTGTTGATTCGCTCTTCCTCCAGCATCAATCATTCATTAGTGCGTTTCACAGTCTTAAACACAGTTCATTTCATGAAGAGTTCGGTGGGTGATAATCATTCCGACGGATATCTATCGAAGAGACCATATACCACGTCGACTTTCTTTTGTTAATGATTATTTCCAGAAAGCGTACCGTCGCCGCGGTAATGACAAAACTGGAACCAGACGGCAGATGTTTGGGAAAGCGATTGACCTCAGATGGGAAGATTGCGACGCAGCTGCCAGAGATGGTCGCGTCATTGTGCTGGAGTGACTCCCAGTCCCATTAGCCTCCTCTCCACATTACCCCCGATGTCACCCGGACCCCTGTGACACGCGTCCCGAACGCCGCCGCATCTCGCAAACCATTTAAAGCGGCTGTGTAGGCTTGGGTGGTTTTAAGACTAGCAGAAAGACTCGAACAGACGTCTCCTAGAGGGTCAGTCGGCTGAGCCTTGCATCCTGGCGGCACACTTTTTAAGGGCCCCCAAAAGGCTTGTTATGCAGCAGTTAGACTACCTATAAGTGAACCTATTTCCACGTTTACTGAAATACCTGCCTCACCGGAGCAGGAAAAGGATTAAAGCCGAGACGCCAAACAAACTCAGCTGTAAAACTGTCTCTGATTTCTGTGTGTTTGCTGCCGTGTGCCTTTATTAGCCACAGTAAAGTTTCCTCTGGCTTTGAGTCACAGGCCCTGTTGCAGGTTTACGTACAGAGCTTGACGAAACTCCAGACTGGAAGCGAAAGCAACAATACACCCTCCAGCAGGCGTTTAGGACTGTGTGTTTATCACTGACGGAAGAAATCCCACTTCATATAAAGCAGAGAAGCAGACACGTCAGCTCTGACTAATAGGAAAACAGCACAGACAGGCCTTTAAGAGCATTTCCTGGATATCTGTGTTTACACCACAGGTGTGGTACTTGGTGTGGAACAATGAAGATAAAACTGGGCCTGACAGACCCAGATAAGGAAGTTATTATTGCCATGGTGATGACTCATGAGCATTGAGTGGAAATACTCATGAATGTTTTCCTGAGAGGATGAAAGTCAAGTTTTATTAGTGAATATTTAATCTTCTTGCAGGTGAAGTATGCAACTTTTACAAAAAGATGTTTTAAAAAAAAAAGTTAAAATTGTCTCAATATTGTGACAGTTTAGTAAGAGACAGATAATTTGTGAAACGATCTCCTCTCAGTTATTATTGAAGAAATGCACAGCTCCCGACCAAAAACAACCAATCAGAACCAGGAGGCGGGTCTTAACACTTTCATCCAACCTCATGTACTTTTACCCCCTTTCTGCTTCAGCTCATTTACAATTTATAGAATAATCAACAATCTATGTTTTTTTTTCTGTTCAGTAGGTTGTTTATTTGAGTGTCACACACATAATAGATTAGTATGCAGAATGGAGAAAATCATGTTCTGGCTTCAATCTGATCACAAGTGGGTGGGAACATGATCCGCGGTGTGTGTTGAATATAACACAACCGGCATTAATGAAATATAAATAAACACCTTCGGCCTATTAAGTACTCTACCAGGGTTTAATGCCCAATAGCATCAATAAAAAGCAAATTGCATTTTGTAATATACAATCTTTTTCTTTCTGGTTTGTCTTTGGGTGTTATTTTTGAGGTTGAACAGCTGGAGATCCAAAAATATTTATGCATCTAGTTTGAAAAACACAACTTGAGGTGTTTTTTTGTCAAATAAATTCATACCATAGATGCCAGTTCTTCTACACGTTGGTGCAAAACCATAAAAAGTCATAACATGCCTTTCTAAATATCGACTACCAGCCCCAGCCCCATTCCAGACTTCCCATTTATTCCCCGAACGGAAGAAATTTTTCATTGAGGGAAAAGACCGGCCGCTATCAGAAATGGACTGACGGCGGAGAACTGACAGTCTGGAAGCAGCGCAGACAAGAGCCAGTGCAAAGGGTTATTGAGGCTAAATGAGGGCGGAGCTCAGTAGGATATTAGGTTAGAGAGTCCAGTTTGAAGGTGGAGGAGGTGGAGGGCTGGGAATGACTGCATGTATCTGTCTGCGTGTGTGTGTGTGTGTGCGTGAATGGGGGGGGGGGGGCAGTGGGGGTGTCGGTGGAGGGGTGGGGTGGTGTTGGGAATTAAAACCATGCCTTCAATCCATCACCAGGCCTGGCCTGGACGTCAAGGCAGTGCAGCAACATGTGGAAAGAATTTATGACCTAGTTTTCATTTCCTCGTTTAATGTGATATTGGGTGCTTGAAGAGAGAGGAGAAAGAAAGGAAGCGAGGAGAGAGGAAGAGGGATTAAGAGAGACAGAGTTTTACCTCCTTGTTTTACAGAAGCAAAATAAGACCGGGTACAGAGGGAGGAGGAAGAGGGGGTGAAAATATCACAGCTGAAATCCTCATTTCCTGTACGTCTCATCGGGTCTCTGTAACTGCGTTAGTATGAATGTCTTCCCCCTGAGCTCCGATTGGTGGCAGGCTCCTCGTCTGGCCGGCTGGCCCATCCAAAGGGAGGCCGCAAACCTCCTGACTTCAAATCAAATTCAAATTCTGTTGGATGTGTAAGGTGTTGGTGTGCTAAAAAAAAAAAAAAAGCGGTTTTCTGCTTTGACGACTTCCACTGAGACGCAGGACACCGTGCGGTTGGGTCGGCTACCTTTTCCTGTTGTTCTCCGCTTTCCTTTTACAGGATTGTGTGTGAAGATTCAGGAGGTGGGCTGCTCTTTCCTGTCCTACTCGAGGGTCTTGCTGCAATTATGTTCGGTCGCAGTTTTTGGCGGGAAATCAGGAAATCGTTCCCCGCCTGGCGCAACCTTTTCTTTTTTAAGTGTCGTAACGGGAGTTCAATGGGAAATGTTTTTGCTTTTCACAAATATTTTTGTCTGCAGTACCTCACAGCAGAGGCAGCTAGGAATCCCCTCAATAGTATTTTATGCGACATTAACACATGGAAATACAGCTAGATGCTAATGTTGAAGCCCAGCTAAAAAGCTAAAGCTCAGTAAGCTAACTACTTCGCCAATGGCCAACACAAGGTAAATGTATTTAATGTAAAAAAATAAAAATGACCTTTTTTTAACTTCTAAGCAATGACTTATGGGTTCAAAGTGCTTCTTTCCATATTTCTAGCTACTGCTAAGTACTGCAGTGCTAATACTAGCTAGCTCATACAAAAGACGTGAAGATGTGCACCGTTTTAATACAAGTGAACAGAAGTGAATAGAATTTGCTCTTGGAAGGCCGAATATTAAATTTCCAAACATTGGCTAAGAATTTCAGCCAATGTCAAATTTATAGTTTGGAAAGTCCAGGACGGTCAGCCCCAAGCTAAATATCAAATATGGCTGCCACGTGTTAGCAAGTAGTAAATAAACCAGTGGTATCAATAGTGCTAACTCTATTCCTAGCATAAAACAGAGTTATAATCAGTGTGTTGCTAATAGTAGTTAGCTTGGTTGATAACCACAGCAAACCCCAACTGGTTTTCTGCTTCTAGAAGTTGGTGAACTCCAGTTTTGTTTACCGAGCCAAACTGAACATAACATTACATTAATGTCTGATTCTGCAACATGTACTCTGCTGTCATTTGAGCTGCGTTTAATCACCAAACCCTCCAAGCTAACCACCTGATCTGCTTGTCTCCCCGCAGGTCTGTTCCTGATTCTGGGTCTGATGTTGTACCCTGCTGGCTGGGGTTCCGACAAAGTTCAGCTGTACTGTGGCCATGACGCCGCCCCGTACCGCGCCGGGCTCTGCTCCATGGGCTGGGCCTTCTACACAGCCATGGGGGGCACCGTTCTCACCTTCATCTGCGCTGTCTTCTCGGCTCAGGCCGAGATCGCCACGTCCAGCGACAAAGTCCAGGAGGAGATCGAGGAGGGCAAGAGCCTGATCTGCCTCCTGTGAGGGCTGGAGACGCTGCGGCATTGTTTACCACTAAAAACCGACTCTTATTTCGTCTCTGTCTTGTGTCAATGTGGGAGAAATCTGCGAGTGCCAAGTTTTATTTTTGTTTAGTTTTTTTTTGTTCTTTGCCGTCTTTGTCCCTGTGACACCAGGAGGTGCTGTTTGTTATTGTATTCATGTCGTGGCTCTGCTGTCGCCACATGTTCTGTAAATAAATGTGATTATGTGTATTTTGTACATAGCTATGATTGCAGAATGATGGTCGGCTTGATCTTGGCTGGCCCGATGACATCACTCTTGCCACTCTTAAAAAAAAAAAAAAAAAAAAAAGAAAGAAAGAAATTGTATCTTGGTGATTTTGACGCCAGATCGTACGACGGCGTATTAGGGCCGCTGTAGGTAGGAAAAAAGAGCAAATGTCTGCAAAACACGGCAGAAATTTTCTAGAAAATTTTTTTTACTTTTGGAACTTTTTTCTTTTTATTAAACTCAAAATTCCTGAGTTTTTTCATGTACATTTTAACGCTAAAATTTCCAAGTTTTTTGGCCCAAAGCTACCTTTCTTTGTTAATCTACAATGGCTCTAATGCACCGTCATAATATCGCGACCAGCAAACCTGGTTCTTTTTGTTTTAACTGTGTGCCACAAGTGAGTATTTACTCATCAAGGGAACCACTACTCAGTCAGAATAAGCAGCCTTTAGCTCAGAGTGGATGTCCTTTTCGAGCTTCCAGAATGTACTATTTGAACGATTCATGTTTTTGTAGACTGCTGAAATGTATTGTTGGGAAGGATTCACTCGGGACTGCGGGAGGACGGTCCAATGGACGCTCTGTGAAGAAGGTTCTGGTCCTCGTTGGTCGGACCGCCTGGAATCCCTGCACAAAAGTCTCGGACTGAACGACGAGGACGCGAGGAAATGAAGTATTGCTGTTGTTAGTACTGTCTGGTTTCAGGGAGCGTGTGTGTGTGTGCGTGTACGTGCGTGCGTGTGTGTGTGCCAAGTAGAAGACGGTGTCGTATCTGTTCTGATTTGTTTCTGCCAAACTAATAAAGAGAAGGTAAAACTGATGATGTCTGTAGTGGGTGTTTATCTGGTGGTGTGAGGGAGGAGACGCAGCGAGCGGAGCAGTCGGCTCAGCGGCGAGACCTCGGTTTGGCTTTGGGGGTCGGAAGGAGGGTAGGAGGTGGGGTCTTCTTTTTTTTTCCGCCAATGGATGATCAGTTTTTCCACTGATGCAGAACTGAACTGTGTGTGCATTTCTGAGGATAATACCACACTCTGTAGTCCGGTATGTCCAACAGTGTCATTTGGATCAGTACTGAAAATATCAATACTCGATCTTTATGCTCTTGAAATCGATTCTCAAATCCAAATATTGGTATGCGTGGCACAAAATGAACACTACTCTGTCCTTTGACACTCCATCCCCTGGTGAGACACAGTGGTGGCAGTATGAGACTGAGAGAGTGCTTTTCTTCAGAGACTGAGAGCTAAATATGTCTGCCATAAAGAAGGACTTTGACCTTCAGCATCAAAAATTGTTGTGTTAAACGTATCATTTTCTCATTCGCTTTATAGTAATGACACTATAAAGCAGCAGATCTGTAATGTATTAAACACTAAATGCAAAATGAGCCCATGACATTAGTATGAACATACACAGTATATGCAGTTTTCTTTTTTGGACTGCCCCCAAAACCTGGAGCCCTGGGTTACTGCCCTTTCTAAAGTCTAGCCCAGGCTGCATTGCTGTTTTTGGTTTAAATTTTAAGATATCTTTCAGATCTGGGCTAAACCCGCCCCGTTTCCCCCCATTCTTCTCCGCTTCTTGTCTTTTCTGTGAATGAACACACAAAACACAAGTAGCATCTTTCCCCAGATGTTCCTCCATCCACACGGCCAGCAGCAAAGCTGTTGGCACGACCCCACAGCCCCCTTTTCCTCGCCGCAAGCTCAGTTCGAACCCAACGTGGCGGCGTCTGATGACTTCCAGATTGGACACTTGATGAACCGTGCAATCTGACGAGCACTGCAGAGAGTCAGGCCCAATTAGCTGCCAGATGCTTTGGGTTGATTTGCAATTTCAGAAAGCGAGGATGAAAGGAGCCAGAGCCTCTGACGCTTAGCTTTTTCTCACACCTTGACGGTGTAGATTTGGACTCACTGCTACACACTGCAGGAATGAATGACTTGAAAATGATTGAACTCAGTTTCTTGGATAATTATGTCTTAAAGTTGCATTTTAGTCACAAATTTCCCCAACTTGCAAATGGTTTTACTTGTTAATACAGTGTCACACCATGATCATGAACAATGCTGCAGTGTTTTAGAAAATCTATGCAAATTTGTCATACAGATAAGTACACACTCCATATTTTTTAATATTCATTATAAAATATCTTAATCAACTTACTTGTAATATTAAAGCAAAACATATAGTATAAGAACTTATTCCCAGGTATCTACCACAAAGTAAAATAAATACTTTTGGCTTTGTGGTATATGTCATATGCAAATTATTTCACACCTGCACACATTTATAGGGGCAGTATTATGTATTTTCTAGGCACATAGTGCACAATCAAACAAATATGTTACCTTCAGTTAGAAAAATGCTGTACATATCAAATATGACGTTGACGTTTAACGCCCTGAAATTGGGTCTCTGTGTCTTTAAAATCTACTCTTTCTGAAACTCCATCTTCAGGAAGTCATCACATCACTCCTCTATTAACACTTCAACAATGTTTTTACCAGCGTGGCACTGAGAAGTAGCTCCTATAATGAGCTCAGCAGATGCAAACTACTGACCATGTTAGGTTTCCTTTAATAATTTCTAATTTTCCATAAACGAGAATATTTCTAATTTCTAAATACAATTTTTTTATTTTGGGCTTTTCTTCTTAGGTTTGATGTTATAATCTGAAAACCAGATGGTGGCCCAGACAGTGTTAATGTTACCTCTGTGACCTCTGACCTGCAGCTTCAGCAGATCTCTCCATTAGCCGCTGTTTAGCAGGAGAAATGAAGTTGCATGAACCGCACATTATTCCATCGCAAAAATAATCGATTTTCACATTTAACTTTTAATTGTTGTTGAACACGCATAAAGTTTGCTATTGATAACTGTAATAGATGATACTGGTAAGCATAGATTAAGTAGATACAAAAGATAAAGGCAAGTTATTCTGTGATTTAAATACTGAAGTTCCTTATTTTAACCCAACATATTTTCATTAGCATTTGTCAATATAGCTACAATAAATCATCAATTTTATAATATGAGAGTATGTTATGAAGGTTTATTATAGTGATATGTGCCAAGCCTAAGTTGAATCACTTTCTGCAACCGTTCAACTGTGTTCGCCAAAGCTTTGGCAGCCATCTTTCTTTCACATCACATTTCCAACCATGAATTTCAGATTCCAACATGCTAGTTGCATCAAAACAGCACAAAACAAAGAAAAACAAAGACAAAAGAATTTTCAGCATAGCAGAATCCTTCTCAGCTCATCGACTCTCAGCAGTGAATCAAAACAAACCAGCACAGAAGAAGCCAAAGTGCTTTGGCCGTCAGCAACAACCAGCAACAGCTCTTACTTTGAGATGTCTTCTGGATCCGCCATCGGCGCAGTTGCGTGACCTCTGTAAATCATAAAAATAACTTACCGATGTGGCGATTTCAAAACATGGCGCTCCAGTGGCCCACTCTAGGCTCCGATACTCCACATGCAGCTGTTTGGCAGGATTGTCAGGTCTGACAGTTTCCACTAGAAACACAATGTAATTTGCCAGTCCAAACAGTGTGCAAAAACAGTCCAAATCTAAACCTCAACCTCTATTAAATGTCATGTTAATGTATATATGTACTGAAGCAAAACATGAAAAATTTCTAAACATGGATTAAACAAAAAAAGCAAACAATATAAAAAGTCACTATTCCTTGTTTCAAAAATAAAATCAGTTTACGGTTGTTTCAGGCTACACTCCGGGTCCAGTGCAACTTTTCAGCACTTAAAATTACATACAGTAAAACAAGAACAGATGGAGACAGAGATGAGAAAAGGTGTAGATAATGATGCATATGAAAATCTTCCACATTATGGTGTTCCGTATTTCTGTTCTCAATCCCTTCATGATAAATCGGGTGTCAAATCCACCAACATCAAATCAGACATTGGTGCAAAACTGGTGACCTCTTGTGGTATTTAGCTGATATTACAAGTCCACTTTTTAATTGTTTTTGCATTTTACAGAGGCAGACTACATTAGGTAGAATGGCTGCAAAAAGAAACAATGGAACCCATACAGAAGGAGAATTTTATTCATTAGAACAATACATATCCAAAACTCAATCTCAAACTACTCAACACATGACTGAAGGTAAAACCAGTGTGCATTTTAAAATGACGCCAAACCATCTGAGAGCATACAAAATATACATAGTTCTTCTCCCGCCTCTACAGTCATCAGAAATGGCTTAGAGATAAATTAAGTTCCAGTGTATATATCAAACCATGCTGACTGTAAGGAATAACCTGAAGCCACTGTGCATCTACATTAACACACTGCATAAAAGTTGAGCACTTCTTTCAGTTTTACCACATTGATAAAAAAAAAAAAAAAAAAAAAATCAGCAGGTACCATGCAGAAATACCCTTCTTTCATGAATGACCTCTCGTTGCTTAGTAACATCATTGATGGGAGACTGACAGTAAATAAAGACTTATTTTTGTTTCGTTATACATCTTCCTTCAAAGGCTTATGCGGCTGTGATACTTCATAACACAAACTGTGATCAAGGAGACGTTCAAGCAATGGAAAGCACCTTGGGGCTCGTAATATCTCTAGAAAAATAGATATTCAAATATTGTTTTCCTTTAGAAGATAAAATGCTTGATAACTGATGTCTTCATTGGAGTCTGAGCTGTACTTCCAAATTTAAAGTGCCATGTTCTTTGGATCGCACAAAGGAAAGAACATGCTGAATGATACAAGCAAAAAACATGTCAGGAAAAATAAAAGATAAATAGTTGATTTTTTCAAGGTCTGTTTCTGTTACAAAATAGGAGAAAAGTTTCAAAGCAAATGACATTAAATATTTCAAACATGTTTTCTTAACATTCAAAAAAGATAACAGTAAGGAAAGGATAGGATGGACAGGTGATAGGCTCCACCCCCTGGATGAACACAGGAAGTCATGATTGGATGGATACTTGTGGTTTGCTGATTAATCAACACTGCCATCTAGAGGACATTGCTCCTACAGCAGCTGCTGATAAAAGTTTCTTCAATTTAATGTTTTTGCTCGACCTCAATTTGCTAAACTACTGTGCATAAAAATGCAACACTGACTTGATTGGAGCGTTTAAGATTTTGGGCGAATGACGTTAAGACTTCCAGAATTTGCATTAAAGCTTTGAGGGGGGAAAAAAAAAGCAAGGATGGAAAAGTACAAAGGTATGACCTAGAATGCACAGCATCCATCTTTTAGAAATACACAGTCCCTCCACTAGGGGTCCCTGGTCTTAAGTTATGCACCTTTTGATTTTAGCACAGATTAAAAGTACCAGAAGACATTTTTGCATTTTCTTTTCACCCAGTAATAAACTCATTAATATCAAGTGATTTGAACGAGAGGTCAAAGTATTCCAAAGTGGTTAATGGAGGGAAAAATAACATCTTGAAGATCTCAAAGACAGAGAGAGAGTTGGAAAAATCCGTCCCTGATCCTACAGGCAACAGCAAACATCCAAAAAGGCACACAAGCATTTATTAACTTGGCCACACACACACACACCACACACACACACACACACACACACCACACACACACACACACACACACACACACACACACACACACACACACACACACACACACACACACACACACACACACACACACACACACACCACACACACAAGTTAAGTGGTTAAGAGGCTCCAGAGTGTGCAACACGGCGGGTCCCAGGAACATTCCAGGTGATGGTTTCTCACCGAGGCTGAGATTGGAGCTGAATGTTAGATCAAAGGCCGCTGGAGGGAAGCGGGACGGGACTGAGCTCTTCACGTTGATTAGACCTGCTCTTTGAACGCTCCTTGTGCAGCCGTGGAGGCGGCGTTGGCAGCCGCCGTCCGAACCGTCTTGTTGGACATGACGCCCGTGGCAAACTCCTGCTGGGCCTTCTCGAAGCTGGCGCCAGTGGTACGGTAGAGCGTGTGGATCTGGAAAACAACCAGAGGGTTCATTTGACCGCTACATTCACAAAGGTTTGACGAATCGGTTAGAGACTTACCTTCTTGAACATAATAAGGGACAGGACAGCCAGGGAGGTGAAGAGAGCTGCAATGAGGATCATTAGGATGCCCACTGGGATGCTTTTGTTCAGGCCAGTCAAAGCCGAGATCCAGCCGCTAAGATGGAGGAAAAGCACGACAGAACATTGATAACTCTACAGACGCATGGTGACATTTCTTTCACTACTTATTCTAGCTCTGAAACCAAAAACATGCCATTTCCTGCACTAGATACTCATGTTTATCTTTACACTTTGCCACAAAGAACCACTGAAGGAAATGACACAAAAAAAATCACAACTTCCTTCTTCATGAAATCTAAAAAAAACAACTAACTTTTAGTCATAATCCTGCTATATAAGTGAAATACATTCTGCTGAAAATACAAAACGTTGACCTTATCGTCTCACCTTGCACCCCAACCAGTAATCCCAATACTCTGGAGGACGTAGACACCAAACTGACAGATGTACACAAAGAAGAAGACAAAAAATCTGAAAGAGCTGTCGCTCCTGCAGGAAGAGCAAAGAGAAAAACATGAGTGAGACAGAGGACACATTGTTCGGACTGTTTGTCATTTCTTCCAGATCTGTTCACCTGAACGCTCCGTAAAGCGGTCTGTACCAACAGACGAAAGAACAAGGCGTGAAGAGCAGCACCCAGAGGATGGACAAGCCAAAGTCCACTCCGCGTGTTGCATCCACGCAGAACCAGGCCAGGCAGCCCACCAGGTTGGCCAGCAGCGTCCCGGCATGGACTGAAACAGGAGAGGAGGATGAAGGAGCGTTTACTGAAACTGGGACTGTAAGACTTTAGGGATGCAAACAATTAATTGACTTCCAATTAACTATCAATTAATGGTTTGTTAGGTCACAATGAATTCTAGTCGATTAACTAATAATGTCCGCTTAGGCTTTTTTTGTGCTGCAGTTTGGCCTCCATCCAGGAGAGGGCGCCGCTGGTCATTCTTAAATGGAGCCAGTGGATACAGGAATAAAGATGGCGGAGTCGTAGCATAATGGGTAAGAGAAACGGTCTGAACAGAGTCCGGTGTGGGACGTAAAAACACTTTATACTGTTATATTTAAAATATGAACATTTGCCAAGTTTTTAAAGTTAAGGCTTTTAATAGCACTCATTCACCTGACCTGCATGATGGTGCAGCGTCAACTTCTCATTCAGAAATGACTCCTGGGCAACAAAAACATGGTGCCAATAAGCAAGGTTGATTCTGAGGTCTGTCGTAGGTTAATGGAGCAAAGTTTCAGCTTTTCTTCCAGAGCAGCTAGACAGTGTTTCTGTATGAACAGCTCTCTGCTCATGGGACATTAAGAGCTTCATAGATTTGATTCTTTTCATCCTTTATTTCTCTATAGCAGGAGAACACAATAAGATCCTGTATTGTTAGTTTAATCATGTGAGAAAATCTAAATTTCTGTCAGTATTTCAAACAGCTCACAAAATAATGTTAAAATTTGATAAAAAAAACAAAAACAAAACAGCTTATTATGAAAAATTAAGCCCTTTATGATATGAAAATACTGTCAAGAGTTTCAAGAAAATGGCTGCTTATCAAATAATTGTTAGCTGAACGATACAATCAATGAACTTTAGATTAATTCATTGATCGATAATCCCTAGTGGGCAGAAGGAAATGGATGGTTAATATTTCAACATGTCAGTTTGGGAAACTAAACAGGTTCACCTAAATTTTCATTAGTATTTGCTGTATGAGCCCTAATGGACGTCTCCACTGAAAGCAGAGTTTGTCTGCCTCTGGGATCTCATATCACGGTGTGGAATATAACATGAGGCTGCTGGTGAACACACTGAAGAGAGATTCCTGTTTAAAGCTCCTCAATTTTTGTTTTGTTTAAAAACCTCCAGGTTGTTGGCTTAACCAAGCATTTGACTGAATACCAATCTGACTTGTTCTCTTTTAGAAATGGTTGTAGACTAGAACAACCGTTAAGGAGTCATCTGACCCACTCCTTTCATCGGATCACATGATCACACAACACGTGTTTGTCACGTGGCGACTGAATTCCACACCAAGTCCTTCATCTTCCGGTTTAAACTCACACACCAGCTGCAAGATTCAGGGGTGAGGAGAGTGGCTTGGACTAAACAACCGAGACTCTGTTCAACTTAAATAACCCTCCAGTGAAGGCAAGAACAACAATACGGTGCCTTGGGAAACGTATTCATATTCCTGGACTTCTTTTGTTCTAGTTTCTCTCTTACAAGCACAGTCTGACATGCATTTTATTGGAGCAGTTTGTATGGGGGACTATTAGTGACAGGCTTAGAAGAAAAAACCTCTAGAAGATTGTTTCTGAAAATCTATTTTTAAATCTTGTCACCAATTAGACTTGGGTCTATTTCAGTTATTGATTAATCTATTGATTATTCAGACAATTAATTAATTAATAAAAAAATTGTCACATTCTACATATACTCAAAGTTTTTTAAACACAATATTATTAATACATGTGAATCTGAACAGGAGGAAGCTAAAACTAAGTCACTGGAGACATTTTGGGTAGCATGTATTTACAGGCAAAGGTTTTTTCATTATAAATATTTGTGTACAGTTTATGCTTAAACTGCTCTGTTTTGTCCTTTCAGCAATTTGCCCTTTTTTTTAGAGTCTCTAATACTCCAGTTAACAATTAATCGATTACTAAATAAGCTGACGATTATTTCAATAACCAATTCATCACAACTAACCTGATTGAACATTTCAGCCCTAAATGTGTAAAAGCAGTTGTTAAAGGTTTGTGTGTTAAAGGTGAGAAGCCACTCACACATCCAGAGGTAGTACATGATTTTGACCGTCTTCTGGAAGTCGACAGGAATATCCACGGTGATGTCATGGTAGAAACACGGCCCCACCGGGAACATCTCCGGGAGAGGAGGCCAGTTGTTTTTCCTGCCTGAATCAATAAGCATACAGTTTATTAAAAGCTCAAAATGTAACAAAAACAGTTAAAAGGTAAAGAAGGATCTGAGAATAGTTTAATTCTCAATGTGATCATGAGAATTAAACTATTCTCAGGATGTTTCCAAACTTTTTTGTGGCTCCCCAAACGGCCAAAGCCACAAAAAATGCTTCAACATATGTGAACATCCACCTTAAGAATGTTTTTTTCTCACTTTTATTTACCATTTAATAATTAATACTTTCATTACAGATAAATACTGCCTCATACCTTCTGATTTTACTTGGCCAAGAGTTTTGTGGTGGAACATTTTAATATAATGTTATGACTTTAATGATCTGTGCATGTGAGAGTATGTTATTTTCACCACAATCCCCTTTTTTGATTATTCAAATTAAATTTTACTGTATCTCATATTAATTCAAAATACTTCAGTATTGTTGTAGATGGTGATGGCTGTGGGCAGGACAGATCTCCTGTAGCGATCTGTATTACAGCGAATTTGAAGAAGCTTCTGACTATAGACATTCTGTTTTTATAAGATCATGTTTTATATGAATCACTTGAAATTTTATTTCACCCCACAGTTCTTGCCTGATGCTCCCTTCTGTTATTTCCTTGTCAGAAACTTTTCCATTTCACATTTTGAAAAACAATAATCTAAGTTATACCAAATTGTCAAAAAAAAAAACAAAAACCTTATTGTTGCTAAAGAGACGACGTCTGTGTGTAAAATAAATATTTTTGTACAATTACAAAACATCACATTCTTCTCCTCCGTCTCTCTGACCTCCTGACGCGCTGAGGGACTGCATCTCCCTCTCCCGTCGGTCCAGCTCTGCCGCTTTCCTCTCCAGCTCCTCCTGCCGCCGCAGAAGCTCAGAAGCTGCTCCTGACGACTCCTGCAAGCACAATCCAGAAGGAATCCATCAACACGCCGGAAAACCTTTTGGGTTCTTCTGCCTTTGCTTGTACTTTTCTGTTGTTGCTCCTGCAGATTAGAACTAAATTCTCTCTTCACAAACGTTCCCTCCTGCAACTCTGAGATGAATTTCAGCCAAAAGACGTTTGGGAATTTTGTACTATGAAGTGCATAAAAGTGGCTGAGTGATGCTGTGGGCTGTTTGGCTTCCTCACTCTGGAAACCTGCAGCAAAACTACAAAAAAAGCAAAAATAAATAAAACACAAAACATGCAGAGTTTTATTGTTGTACCTGCGCCTGAGGCTGAGCGTAGGCTGGAGGCTCCTCTGAGGCCCTCATGATGGCAGGCTGTGTGGAGGCCCCGGGGCCAGCGCTCCTGGGAGCCACACCTGCAGGGCTCTGCGCAGGAAGCAAAAGAAACAATAAGTTTCTCTTTTCAGTGAGATCGCCACTATCTCACACTGCCAGACAGTGAGGTGACATGGCAAAAGTCTGTAGTTTTAAAAGAAACAACAAAACTGCTGCCTGTAAATGAAGAAGTTAATGTTTCTTCAAATGGCAAACATGCTGATCTGTTAATTAGTGATGAGAAAACTCACTCACACCACAAACGTACAGCACATTACTGTATGAATAAAATATCATTTTAAGAAAAGATTCAATACAAAGTAATGATGCGTGGAGGACAGCCGTCGTAGCAGCAAAACAATACAAAGATGATCGTTAATGGAGGAGAAATCTGAACCCGTTTGTGTCCCTGTTTTTAAAATGTAAAGTCAGTCTCTGATGTGCGACATCTCAACTATGGCTCAGTGTCTTTTCTTGAATTTGTTTTTAGATATATTTTTCCAATAGGACAGTAAAAATCTGATAACACTGCATTGAAACACTTGGTGAACCATTTCCCTCCAGGAAAACACTGAAATGATCGAGTCTGATGGAAAATTTCACAGAAAATATCGACACAAAACATTTTTTAAAATCAATTTTATAAAAATACATTCAGCATTACAGTTTTGTTTTTGCTTGCTTTCTGTATTTTTCAGCTCTAGTGGCATATGTGCATGATTGCAAGAGTTTTTTTTTTTTTATTTTATTATGCTGTGTTTTAATGTACAGCACTTTGTATCAGCTGTGGTTGTTTTAAAGTGCTTTATAAATAAAGTTGGTATGGTATTGTAGCCAAAATCATAAATCTCCAAATGAAGAGAGTAGCTATTTGTTCTTTCAGCAAATGGTCTTTTTTTAGATACAGTTTGCTCCAGTTAACGATTAATCAGTTACTAAATTAGTTTGACCAGAACTTCAATTATCGATTAATCACAAGTAATCATTGCAGCCCTAACAGACTCAACATTTCTGCAGAAATAATTGACATTTGAAACCTGTTTGTGCTGTGCCTTGGTAAGAGAAGATGACAAGTGAGGTTTTAACTTGGAACAAGTGAGCATCAAGGATTAATTCAGAGAAAAATATATATACTGTATATATTTATCAGTATATACAAATCTATGAGTGTTCAAAGACTCACTGGTTTGGCATCTGTGAAGGGGTTGTACTCCTCTAGCCCTGAAGTGGCCATCTGCCTCGCTTGTGTCACCGATGGATCCTGAAACGAAAACAACTGGCTTCATGTGGCAGTGCTTTCAAATATATCACAAGATTTGGATTTTGAAAAGTAACATGAGAGAGGATATGAGAGCTCTCGTTGTTCAAATAAAACTAGTTTATAATTTCATATTTAGGTCAAAGACAAGATAATCTCAATAATTTTCACAAGACAGCAGCTAAAAGTTCAAACAGGAGGGCAAATCCTTTTGATCGCTTCCAACTAATAAACAGATGAGCATCATCTGGCACGTTTCTCACAAGAATTCAACTAATTATTGAATTGCACAACTATCATAACTCTCAATTGATAAGAAATGACAGCTCAGTAAAATAAAACAAAAAAAGAAACATATTTTAGGGCAGGGCGAAAAACTGATTTTTATTAATTAATCAAAATTTTGCTTTTTGAAGATTTAATTTGTGGAAAATCGCACTTTGACCGAACATTTTCTTTGGCAAGAGTCTTTTACAGCTTCTATTGGGACTTTCAAATCATGTAAACTTTATGATGGTATATTAGATTTCTTGTTTTTTATAACATGAATAAATCTGTATTACACAAATACTTTTGTAAAATTAGAAGAATAATTTAGTAATTTTAGGAGACCAACACAAAAATTTAAAATTCAAATGAAGAATGTTGAGGTTCTTGTCAAGTTATACTTATGTATAGGTTTTACAGTTAATACTAAATAGAAATATTGAATCGTTTAACACATTAGCATTGAATCATCATCAGTAGCAGAACTTCGAAACGATCCTGCAAACGACTGAATCTATTTCGAAGAACAAACAACACGAACTGAGGAGCTCCTGATGACTGAGGGGGTTTCCCCCCTCAAAATATTTGTTTTCCTCATAAATTTAAGACTTTATCGTTTGGTAAAATTGCCGTTTGGGCGCAGCGGAGGTGCAGGAGTCAAGCGCGCGACCCATAGACGCGTGCGTGACAGGCATCGGGTCCCCAAAACAGAACCAAACAAGCAAAAAAAATCAATTAAAACCGGAAATGATTTGACAAAATAAAAGACTATTTTTAAACCACATCGCACAGCCCTAGTATCCATGTAATTGCGTTAAAATCTTCGTCCCCGCACGAAATAGTTGAATATATATCGTCACCGTCCTGTTTCATAATTACCTTACCATGAGCTGCCGGTTGGCCTCGCGCTAGTGTCACTCAAATGGCTGCTGGAGACAAACATCCAATCTGGGTTATTCCTGACGTGTCAGCTTTACCCGGTCCCGTCTCTCCCTGACTCTTGAATGTCTCGCAGCAGCTCTTCTGCTGCCACATACATGCAAACGAGGCGTCACCGGAGCGCTGTCGTTAATTTTTCAGTGTACACTGCGATTAAAATTTAATGCTGTCCTACTGCCTGGCTCCGCACACACAAAGCAAATTAACTGTGTTTTTTTTTTTCCTTTTGGAACATTAATAGATCATCTGGCAAGCTCTGCCTGCTGCAAGAAACAATGGAGACAGATTTTAATGTAGAAACATTTCTACCATATCCTGGATCTGAGCAAGCCGCAGAGTTGTGATGCGATATCTCCACCATAAAAAAACCCTGACAGAGTCTAGTTGGCCTATTTTCTGAGAAATGGGACAAAACAGTCAAAGACCAGAGGGTCAATTCATCCCATATGTCGCCAATAACGCCACCATATGATTCCATGAAGTATTGATGATTGCTCCGAGCGTTATGGCGTCAGACCGACATGAGGCAGCAGAGAGCAGGATCGGGAAATGAAGGAAATGTGTGATTTACTGGGTAAACCATTATTTTACCCAGTAAAATTTACCCATCAATCATCATCCGATGATGACGACATTCGATTAATTTTCAAAGCTGAAAATCGTGTCACGTTACAAAAGTCTTCAAATATTTTTCGTTCATCAGTGGGTTGCAGTAAGCAATAAATCAATAAATGGCACGGTAAATTAAATTGAGCTCAATAATTTCCATTTACATGATTTATCTTTTCTTTTAGTGTTTTTTTTTTACCTCTTTTTTCTCTTTATATCAAAAACTGGATGGCAAAAAGTCTTCAGTCTGGTGCTTTGGTCTCAACTAGCTCTTTTTGTTGAAGGGCAATTTTATTTACAGTCTTCATGATTCTATTTGCTGTTTCTGTTGTTTTGCTTATTTATTTTGGATATTTAAAATGTCTTCCAGTTCCAGTGTTTAAATATCCATTACAATTTAAAATTGACTGATATTTGAGAATTTGTTCTGAAAAGAACAATATCATTTATCCCAATAACTCCTAGGACAATTTATCATCCAGCAAAATTTATTATCATGACAGGCCTATTCTTCCACTCTTCTGGTTTTAAGTTAATTTAATGAGAGAGGATGGAGATGCGCACTGCTGGCCAGCTGGCTGAAGCATGGATGCTACACTTTTCCTTTGCCTATACAAGAAACACAAATCAGGATATTTTTTAATACTTCTGAGAGTGAAAAATCCAGAGAGCTATGCAGGGAAAACAAAGGGAGAGCCACCCATGTCATGACAAGGTAACACCGTTATAAGCAACAAGCTAAAAGCTAAACCTCAGTTACTCTATAAAGAGCAAAACAGTAAAACGAAACAATATTATGCACAGTAAACTGCTAAATTTAGTGTTGTTTATTCTCTTACTTCTACATTATAACAGGTGCTATATCAGTGGTCCCCAAACATTTCCCTCTGAGGGCCACATAACGTTTTCCTTCTCTATTGGGGGGCCGGAGTTAGTTTGTAACAGAAAAAGTGTGACGATTGCAGGAGAGCCTAAATGTAAAAATGTATTCTTTTCCAGAAAGCACAATCAAATAACTCTCTCTGGGTTCTTCACAGAAAAAACCCAGGAACGATTATAGTCTGTATTTTCTGAACTATGAGCCGCACCAGACTATAAGCCACAACCTCAAAGTGTTTGCTTTTAAACCAGTAAATATACATATATAAGCCGCAGTTTATCTCTGCCGCTCTAGGTTTTCCAAAACAATGCAGCAGCAGGAGAGGGGCGGACATCCAAAATTTGAGTCATAACAGGTCAATTGAATATCACATTAATTAGGTTGAAAAAGAAAAAGTTGCCAAGTTTAGATTTAACAGAACTTATTACGGTAGTTTCCGAACGGTAACTGTAACAGTAAAAGTTCTGATCCTTCGTGTTGCTCCTAGCATGTGCTAAATCAGTGGTTCCCAACCGTTTTGTTACTGCGGACCGGTCAAGACTTGGACATTTTGTTGCGGTCCGGGGGGAGGATGAACAGTCAGATGAGGCTTCTGCATGTTGGCGTTCCCGCTAAATCCTGAATATGACCTATTTGGGTTGTCTTCACCCTTTTATCGCAGCCTGTGGTTTTTCCCTGACTGGAAACGAGATACAACCTGTTGAATGTGACAGGTAGCCAATCAGAAAGCGCGGTGACGTAAGAACAGATGGGAATCCCAAACCACTGACATATCGCAACTGAGAGTCCAGTGGATGTAGGAGATGATAGGTGGAAATGTTTATTTTTAAATCTAAACGTCTTTATTATGTTTATTCAGTTAAAAATGTTAACTATGAAAAAACTTAAACACCTCCAAATCATAGTGCAGCAAATAAAGCGGCGGCTCCCGTCGTCTTTTATCCACCGCCTTTTCTTTTTATTACATCTTTTATCTTTTAAAATGACTCCACAAACTATCACTATTGTTTCTACATCATAATCTGTGTTTGGTTATTCTAAATTCAAGCTATGTTGGGAGGTTTTACTGGATTATCCTCTGGAATCGGGATGTTCACAACTGGATTTGGTTCCTGCCTTGTGGCTGAACACGAACCGATCGAACCACGTTGTTGGCTGTGACTTCTGTTATAGAAACGCACCAGGATCCAAAATGCAATGGCAATAATATGGGCTAATAATGTTATATTTATTTCAATTAAACACCATTTCCTTCTTTTCTTTTTGTTTTTCATTTAGTATTGTTGGAATCCATAATTTGCATACAATATAAAGCATAAGATTCTACAAAACGAGCAAGCAGTCCTTGTTCAAAAGCAGTATTACACATCGTGATGATACTGCAATGAAGATGGTAAGTTTATACATTTTACTGCTTTACCTACACATAAGCGCTACAAGGTCATGAATACTACAACACTGTTCCTTGTGGATGGTTTTACTGAGGGAATAAGGCTCAAAGTTAGCCATTTTCAATAAGAGTGAGTAGTTTAAATATGAAGTCAGATGAAATACAGATATGCAAGTTGCTCATTCAGGCATCAAGACAGAACGATACCCAAAAGGAGGTTGAATGGATCACAGCATTGCTGATCTGTTTTGTACTTTTGAGACAACGTGGGCAGTAGCCCAGGACTTAACGTTTTGGGGAGTCTCAAAGTTTCAGAGGTTGTTTTTTTATATAAACATTGTACTCTATATGAAACTCGTAGACTCATGTGAAATGTGTTGTTTTAATTTTGTTAATTTTTTTTTTATCAATGTATATAATAGGCTACATGTATATTTTAAAATTTGGAAGCTATAGTTTTCTTTTTGGGACCAACCGTCTTTACATGGGACGTTTCAAACATGCTAATGTAGACGTCTATCTATTGGTGCACAGTACTTTGCATAAGTAAAATGCTTTATTTATGCATTAGTGGACTGGGCACCAAAACTAACTCTAGCCCAGGGGCCCTTATCCTTCTAAATCCGGCCCTGGGTGGGAGCCCTGTGAGGAATTACATCAGTCACAAATTTCTTTCTAATAACTTTAGAGTTTCAGGTTCACCAAATACATCCCCAACCAACAATTGATGCCCGTTTGTGCATGTTTGCACAGTCAGATATGACTTATAGGGACGGTAGGAGGTTAGAGGTCAAAGTGCACCTGATCAAACGCGCCTCACTAAACTGATGAAAAGGGGGGACATTTTGATACAAAGACCACATATGCTGTGTTTTGAGTTCCTGCTCATCACTCAACTTTTTAATATCTTGTTAAGCTTCTATATAAACATATAATTCAACGTATAAATTAAATGAATCGTGAAAACCGAAGTGCGTATATATACCTGTTGATGTTGTTGGTCTGAGTTAGGCGCCAACACCTGCTTTACATTTCTATATTTCCCACAAAGCTTCAAATTCAAGTAGTTTTATTCCAGCGCCTTTCCTCCCGTCTTACGTGTCGCCTTGTAGTTGCTATAAATGTTGTATGAATACAGCGGCTAACGCGACAGCAGCTAACTAAGCTAACCAGCGTTACCTGAAACGGGCTGCTGAAGTCCTGGTCCGCGAATGGGTTGCTGTCGAAGTCGGACATTCTTCCGCTGAACGCACAGCTGCACGTCGGTTCCGTCCACGTCCGTCTAATGCGTTAGCGGCTCTGGTAATAATTTCAACCCGAAAAAGCCCGGCGAGGTGGAGCTGAGGCAGCCGGCGGAGCAGCTGACAGGTGGAGGTGGAGGGGAGAATGTTGACGGTCTTCCAGAAACGGAATCCTGGAGGAGAGCAGCGGATCAAGCGTGACACCGGGACACGTCAGACGGAAATGCGAAAACGTCAGAGAGGAGAAACGCGAACGATAAAAAGTATTCACATATAAGAGCCTTCTTGGAATAGGCTGCTGTTATTGCGCTTTACGTAATTTCCAGTAGCATGAAGAAAACAAAAAAAAACAAAAACAAAAAAAAAAGCAGCGAAGTCTGCTTCTTAATTTGGAAGTATTTCTGATTTTAATTGTGTTATTCAAAACGTTTACTAACTTACAGCTGAGGGCAAAGATTTGAAAAAAATTCCCCGAAAAAATCTGTTAATGTTTACTCAAATACGTCAGTCATTAATTTGTCTTTAAGAATGTATTTTTGATCAATAGCTTTGACCAAGAAGAGTCAGTGGGCGGGGCTAAGAAATGATACAAACAGTAACATTTTTATAACAAATGTTGCAAATCAAATGATACATTGCTACTTAACCGGTTACTTTCGAAAGAAATTATTTCAGCAAAGATGGCATTAAAGGCACTTGGTACAATATCTCCCTACGACATTTGTGCATTTTGTTCTTCCCAAGTAACAGACGAACTCGTGGCTTTTCAGCCATAGATCTACACATTATGAATGTGAGATGTTTAAAGGTGGGGCGATCGCTAACCAGACTGTTTTAATTGACAGGCTGAAAAAAATACATGTTTTTCTATAATTATATTTTTATTGAGCATGGTTTCGCTGCTACTTGTTTTCTTGCAGCTGCTCTACTTAACATAAGGAAAACACAATTGTGTGTTTATGAAAAAACATGAAATGAAAAATAACATAATTTTTACTTAACCATAGCCATAGATATCATTTGAACTATGTAAAAAAATAAATACATAACTCAAATGGTCGCTTTGGAATCAATAAATTATTGTTGAACTGAATATTCTGGCCACTTTATCCAGTAAATTGTTTACTTTTTTGATTTTGTAATTTTCATACCATGGCTTCAAGTTTTAATCATTTTTAAAATGTGAGATTTGCATTCGAATTTTACTTGACAGATTTCACAAATTAAAATAGATTTATTTTTTAATTTCACGGTCAAATTAAATATTTTTCCCCCAACTTTGATCACTTTCATTATGATTTGAACGAGTTTTAATATATTTTTTTTTTATGTCAGAGGGTTTTTAATTAAAAAAAACTGAAAACACACTTGGTTATTTCGCCTGCATTACGCTCTAGTTGTTGCATATCTATGTCCGCCTTGCAGCCGAAGCCCAGTCATGTGACGCCAACTCGTCCAACTCACACTTCCGCTTCTGCGTGCAAAAAAGTTGTGAAAAATCTGGGAGAAGTTTAGCTTTGCAGGAACTTTAAAAAAAAAAAAAAAAAAAAGGCACTACGGTGACGTTTTTCTTGACGAGGTAACGCGACGTTAACCGCTCCAGACACACGCGGAGTCACTTTTCCTCTCGGGACTGCAGTTTTAGAAGCGAAGTCATGTCGACCACAGCTCTGTACAACGACCAGCAGGGAGGCGCGGAGGCTGCGGTGGAAGCGGGGCAGGAGGCCACCGCCGCCGCCACCTCCCCCAGCGGCGGGGCCGCCTTTGGACTTTTCAGCACCGACTTTAAGAAGTAAGTCAGCTCGACATGTTTCACTACTTTTCAACATTTCCGAGCTTTTGAGTGAACAGGTTTGTGGTCGACGTCATGCAGCTGTTTTGCGGCCAGCATCTACAAAGCAGAAAGACTTGCTAGCTCCTTGTTGCACACCATCATTAAGGACCTTTGACCTGTCATGTGAGCTCCAACTACACCCCTTTAACTTCAGCTGACTCCAATAACATAATAATCTAGTACATGTCACCGTTTTTTGTGTGTGTACTCTGTTATGCTGTCGCGCAAACAGTTTTAGTTTTTCCAAACTTGGCTGCACGAAGTTAAGAATTCGAGGTTGGCGATATGGGCTTCAAATTTCATCACGATATTTTCGGTTGATGTTTATCGTGATAAGATTGATGATAAAATACTCTGCCTTCTTTTCAGTTGTTTTTTGAAGGCACAGCAGTCAAAGTCACACAATGCTGCTTTTGAAAGTTGTTTGAAATGGTCTTCATATGGAACTGATTTTTATCACTTTAGTCATCCTGTACAATTTATTGAAAGCTACTGATGCCCTCATGAAAAGATGGAGAAAATAATACCAACAATAGTCGGTTTTAGTTTTTTTTCCCCTCTAAGCATTATTAATAGGAATTTATTGCCATAAATCAATAATTTATCAATCAATGATACAGTAAATGTTTACCTTAAAGACAAGACAAGCTTTGATGTAAAAGAGAAGTTTGTATTACTTTTATGTTGGAAATATATTTTAGATTTTCTGTTTGCGTTCTTGAAGTAACAAAAGAAAAAAAAACAGGAATTGAGCTTGAAATTTGAAGTGGCCAGAAAAAAACTTGGTCTGTGCGTCCCTTGATCAATTTACGTTTATTAGTTTATTGTTTTTGATTTTCTTTGTCATTTTGTGCTCAGTTCAGGCTACAGTTAGCATGTTGTAGTTTTTTTGTTTTTAACATTTTAGGTCAGAAAACGTCCACCAGAGGTCAGCAAATTACAATCTGAATCAGCTTTTGTATCCGTTACTTTTAAAATCAAACACATTAGTGAAGAGAGCTGCAGATTTAAGTTATCCAAGGTGTGTGTGATAAGAGAACATTTTACTTATTTATTTTTTATATTTTGTCTTTAAACCTCAGCAACAAATCTGCAGAAGTGTAATGTCTCTTGACGAGCTGAGAGACTGAGAAGAAAAGTACAAGATATGAATAATGTGTCAGAACAGAGTTCATCATGCGTATGAATAGTATCGCTGAAAGAGTGAACAAAAGATACACAGATACATTCCCTAAACTTATGAAATGTGTTCCAGAAGAGTGGAAGCTGTTATATTTGCAAAAGGTGGGAAGACATTTATATTAAACCCTGTATTAGGAAAAGAATGTCACATTGCAGACTTTCAAAAAATATACTTTAAACAGGCAGTACTATGTAAAATCAATTTTTTTAAAGCTATTGATCATCATATATTGTTGTTCCCTCATCAAAAATATAGCTGGAATGTTGCTTTGATTTTTGCATGCATGTTTGAGAAATCCTTTAGTTTCCCATGGTAACCATTCGATTTTATAAAAGCCGAGCTTCCACATCACAAAGCAGCCCTGCGACGCACCTCCCACACGCAGCTCCTTCAGACTAGCATCAGATTGTAGCTGTGGTAACAAACCAATCTGACTGAATATTGTTCTTTGAACTTCTACAAAGTAAACTTGCCAGCTCCTTAAAATCTTACATATAAATGTTAAATAATTTAAAGTCTTTTAATTTATATATGCTGAAACCATTATGTCAAATTTAGCAGCAATGATAATCTCAATAAGCACATGCTACATTTATATATCTGTGGTCTGTGTTAAAATATTAGCATTTATGGGGCCACTGAAGCTCTGGGGGGCCTGATGGAACCGCTGACTTAATTTGGATTTAACAGAAGTGGACATAATTTATATTTACTTTAATTTTATTTTTGATTAGTTGTTTTTAAGACTAGTTGTGGGTTTATATAGCAGTTCACTGACCATGCTTTCCCATAACATATAATTACCCAGTGATATTTTTACTTTTATTGTCTACTTAGCATCTTTTAATACAAAAACACGGTGGACCGCCACGGTGCCCGACCACCGGCCTTAGCAAGCTTTCTGGGGGAAACCCTGAGGTATATTAGTAAATGCGTAATATACTGTAGGTTTGTTGTGTGATGAAGTGCTGAGTGTTGCAAATAGCAGGGGCTTCTTAAAGAGACGGGGGCCCAATTTCAAGACGTCAAATTTCTTTTAAGTCATATTTGATATATGTATTCTTTTTATAATTACTGAAGGTGAAATAATTACCTGTTTGTCCTATAAAATGATACTACGTGGACTGAAAACACATAGCACATCAACCGAAAACTGTCAATCCATCCCCTCAAAGAAAACAATACGGGTTTCAAACGGGCCAAAACTAAATTTGTCATAAGCCAGATTTCTACATTTACGATAATAAAAAAAAAAAGAACCTCCCTTCTTTTGTACTCCACGTCTTCAAAGCTGTTTCCTCACATTCATCCTGGCTCGGCTATCTTTGTTTAAAGGCCTGTCCTGTTGGCCTCGCCTGCCAAACTTGGCAGGGCATGCAGACCCCGGCCGTGTCGGCCCAAAAGTGGATTATCGTACGGCGGTAGCAGAGGAAAAGTGGCTCTATGTTTACCCACCAGTCAAGATAAGGCCCTCCTTTTTCCCCTAGAGGGAAGTGCTGTTGAGTCGCACACAAAGCCAGGAGGCAGGTGAGGCAGCTGGGGCCACATGTGCCAACAGGGAGCAGAAACGGTCGAATGACGTCCATCCAGCAGCAGCAGGAGGAGAGAACGTGAACAAACCCTGTCCTCAGGCATAAGGATGACCAGCCAGCCGTTGGCGAGTTGAAGGGGGCATCTTGTGACTTTCTTTCTTTTTTTTTTTTTTTTTTTGCACAACAGAAGAGGAAGAGAGAAGTGAATGACAAAGTCTGTGCAGCCTGTCTTGCGGTGTTTTCCCAGCAGTGTCTGGCTTTGGCCAAAAAAGACGACTTCATTCTGAACCTGAAGAAGAAACAAACGTTTGTGGATTTTCCGTCAGAAGACAGTCCAGGATGAACTGCGGTTTCTCGTCGCTGCGTTCGGAGGCGGCGGGGGCCATGAGGACTGTGCTGGTGTCCGCCGAGAGCTTGCAGCTCACTCTGAAGCCTGAGCTCACTCAGGAGGAGCAGGCCCTGACGCACGCCACCGCTGGCGGTAAACCCAGGGAGACGCTAAAAGCCGGGTACAGCAGTAAGGCGGTTGTCTGAGAAGAGATGTCTGCTTGGTTACTGAGCCAAATGAAGTAGACAGAAAACGTTAGGAGAATTAAAACAACGACTAGGTAGTTTGAAGCAGCGTGGAGCAGAAATATTTAAATCATTGTGTTAATGTGCGAAACCAGAGATACACCAATCTGATACTGATATCTGTATTGGTCCAGATATTGGAAAAAAAAAATAAAAATCAGGTTTCCATGAATGTGTCCAATTCATAAGATCAGATGTATTCAGTCTAATTCTATGCTTTGTGCTCTGAGGGACGTCATGTTTTACTATTTTACATTTTGTTCAGAATTCCTAATTTCACTTGTTGAACCATCTGAATGAAGGTTTGTTGCTGTTTTTTCAAGATTTTCAACCCGTTTCCTTCACTTTCTTTAACATTTATTTTACATTGTCTGTTATTCTTCTGCACTGACTGAACAAATGAAAGTTGGTTTTACATGTTTGACCAAGCTTGTGAAGCTGTTTGTGTATTTAAACATGCTGCATTGGTACAAAGTTACCAAATAAATGTGCAATTCAGCATATTTATGTGTGTTTAAAAAGAAAATAAACATTTTAAATCAATTCAGCATTGTTGTTTTATCAAATTGGTATCGGCTGATTCTACACCTCAGATATGTGTCAGAAGTGGAAAAAAGTGGATAAAAAGTGAATAAACTTTCTTTCGAATTGTACAGAAAGTCCAATTGGGAACTCTTAATATATTATTAAAAAAAAGCACAAAGTCGCTCGAGCACGAAAAATAGAATTAGACTGAATAGATCCATCCTTAAGGACAATACAGATATTAACATCAGATTGTTGCATCTCTACACTTTTTACATTCAAGGTGGAATGAACTGAGGTGAAATGAAGGCATCTGCAGAGTTTTGCATCAATTGGCTTCAATAAAACGTAACGATGCTCGTCATGGGAACCGTCTGAGAGTTCGCTGAAACAGTTGACTGGTAACAATGGCCTGCTGTTCTCCGCATGGGACACTGACAAAAACCATCGTGACTTAGCCTGTTGGCTTCCTAAAACATGATCATTGTCGTCATGCCAACAATGAGCCGGTTTAACTCATCTTTTTCCGAAGACTGTTGTTTTTCAGACTGTGCTGCTGTTGTTACCTTAGCGTGTGTGTGTGGACCATTTTCTTGATGCATCCGACGTTATGGGGACCTGTGTGGTCCCCATAAGGAGAAATGCTGCTTCTGGGTCAGGGGTTAGAGTTAGGACTAAGGTGGGAATTGAGTTTGGTTAGGGTTAGGTACATAATGGTAAGATTTAGACCAGTGTTTCTCAACCCTGGTCTAAACCCAGCCCCCCTGCTCTGCATGTTTTAGATGTGCCTCTATTCCAGAACATCTGTTTCAAATGATTGCATGACCATCAAGTACTGCAGAAGCCTGTTAATCACCTGGAGATGCAATATGTGTGTATAGCAGAAAGGAAAAACCTAAAACATGCAGGACAGGCGGGACAGAGAGGACCAGGGTTGAGAAACACTAGATTAGACTGTAGAAAATTAATGTAAGTCAATGGAAAGTCCCCACAAAGATGGCCACCTAAACGTGTGTGTGGGGCTGTCATGGGTGAAATGGATCCAGATGTCCAGAACATGGGGATTTCACAGCACCTTTGACCCAGTCGAAACTTTGAAGCTGATTAGTTAAATAGCCTCTGGCACACGGTGTTCCAGCTGAGATGTTGACCAGAAATGTCTTCCTGTTCCCAGAAACGAAGACCTGAAAGAGATGCTGGAGAGCAACAAGGAGTCCCTCAAACTGGAGGCCATGAAGAGGATCGTTCAAGTGAGTTTATTCTTATTTTTTTTTTACTTTTTTTTTAGAAAAAAAACTACCACAACTACTATGTATATATACTTATATATTTATATTCCTTTTAGCTCATTTCTAAGGGGAAAAATGCATCTGACTTGTTTCCGGCGGTGGTGAAGAATGTCGCAAGCAAGAACATTGAGGTATGACACCATTGAGAAGCAGATAATTCATTTCATGTTGGCATGACTCACCACGTGGTTTCTGCTCGCATGGCGCTAGAACAAATTTCCTCATATAAAGCAAGAATTGGATCATGTGGACGGCTTAATTGAGTTGCAGCATTATTATTATTATCCATGCAGTGGATGACCTAATTAAATCAGGATATTTTATAAAAAGCTGATTCTGTTTCAAATGGATCCAGATTTAGCTTCGTTTGTCTTTTTGGGTTCTGTAGATTTTTCTTTTCTTTATATTACAACCAGGCCTTTTGCAATAATCAATAAATCAATTAATTGTATGATAAATTAAATTCATTTACATTGTTTGCCGTTTTTGTTTTTTCTCTTTGACTTTTGTCATCCAGTTTTCTACCAAAAACTGGATGACAAAACCCGATCAATCTGGTGCTTTGGTCTGTCTTTTTGTTTTTAGAAGGACAATTTTGTTTACAGGGACTTCATAATTCATTTTATTTGTTGTTTTATTTATTTTGGATATTTAAAATGTCTTCCAGTTCCAGTATTAAATGTTCATCAGAATTTAAAGTTTATTAATTTTTGAGAATGTGTTCATTATATTGCTTGAAAATGGTCTTAAAGCAACAATATCATCGTTTATCGCAATAACTCCTGGGACAATTTATCGTCCACACAGGTTTATCATAAGACTAATTACAACCACAAAATTCAATGTGTTTTAATTGGCTTTTTTTAAACTTGAAAAGTAGTGCATAGTTTGTAAAACACAAAGATAACAGTTTAATCTCTTTTCTTTTTTTGGTTATAAGACTCAAACATGTTGTGAGTTTCTCTCATCCTGACGACGGGCCTCGGTATCCTCCCCGCGAACCTGATTTTAGCAAATAACCGAACTCTAAGCAGCTGTTCCAGAAGGGGGTCCATGCCCAGAGCCTGTGAATATTGATTAGCAGCAGCAGAATAAATCACGACGCGCAAAGGGGGCTAGCATGTGAGCAGGGGGCCAGAGGCCGGGCGCCGCGTACGAGTCATGGCGCCGAAGCAGCTGGGCGGCAGGGAGCGGGGACAGACCGGCGGATATAATTGGACAAAGGCGGTCTGCAGTCACATCTTCTCTCTCCTGCCTCGTCTGCACCAGCTGCTAGGGTTGTGTGAGGTCTTCTTACTTCATCTTGTTTCCCTCGTCTTTCCCCGGCTCTTTCCAGTGTGCATGTGTGTGTCTGTCTCTAAAAATGACCTCCTCATTCTCACTCGCCTCCCTCCCGTCTGCGAGCGGCCACAGAGTCGCACTAATTACTGCACAACCTGAAGAGTGCGAGCATAGTTTGCTGACAGCTGCTGCGATTTCATATGAAAGCTTTATATTTTTATTCTAATCATTTCTGCTCTGTGATTCCCACAAACATTGAAGCTGTGTGTTTTTCTTTTTCTAGATGTATAGTTGGTAAAAAGTGTGTGTCTAACAGAGATGTAAATCTTTCAGTGTCTTCTAATCCTGAAAGGGTCAGAGGTTGATTCAGAAACAATTTTTTTTTCTGAAATCAATTTTACATTAAATTGGCTGGTCAACTTCTTTTTTTAACCATTTTTAAAAGATTGCTTATATTTTTTGTAATCAATTAGTTTTTTTTTTAAACCAATTGAAAAAAATTCACATTTTTTGAAACCAATTTAGATTTTTTTTCTTCAATTTTTTTAAAACCAATTTAGAAACATTGGTTTAAATTTTTTGAAGCCAATTTGTAATATAAATTTTTTATCAAAGGGAGCAGATCCTTGAGGGGAGATGGGTTGTGTTTCCTTTTTTATAGTGAGTAATGCCATTAATACCAGCAGTAATGACCAGAATGATGATGAAGAACTGTGGTTCTCTGCTGCTGGTCAATACGTGCTGGATTAGAACGCACAGGCCCCTCTGTGATTGTACCTGAAATATAACCTTTCTCCTGACCTCCAGCTAAAATCAGTTCATAAATGGGATAAGTAGTTGCTTAAGCAAGTCGTCATTTTTCACACCTTTTCTTTCCTCTTTTCCGTCTCATTGGTTTGTTTCTGGACCTCCAACAAGATTTGAAGTCTGTTTTTGTAAAGCTTTGACTTGCAGACACTGATTGATTTTTAGAGGATCTTAATTTGTCTTTTAGAGCTATAATTAATTAACAGCAATCTAAATATTCTAACAAAATGTTTTCACTATGAGCTGAGGTGATGTCACACTGTGTGCGAGAGTGGACTGTGTTTGAAATACAAAGACGATGACTACAAAGTTTAAAGGAGCAGTTTTATGTAAAATCGACTTTTTTGCGCTTTACGTCATGTTATGATGTTCGCTCATCAAAATCATACTTGGGGTGTTGCTTTGATTGGTTCATGCTTGTTTGAGAAATCTTTCATCTCCATGGCAACCATTCAGCTGTGCAAAACACCTGGTTAGATGTTGCTGCTTGTTTAAGGCATAGCTCATTCTGAGAGCTGCAGTTTCCAAGCTTCTGCCTCACAGAGCAGCCCTCCTACTCAACTCCTGTATACTAGCCAGCAGCAGTCAGCAAACACCTGAGTCCTATACGTGTTAGACTATTTTTTTTTTATTTGCTTGTTTTTCATATTAGATTCTTCTAGAAAATCCACTTGGAAGACAAAAATGATGCCATCCGTTCTTAATCTTAGTGAGAACGTTCTTCGTAGTTACTGGCCTGTGATTTTCTTCTGTGTGTGGGTCAAAGGCTCCAGGTTCCCGTTCTGGGTTGGGACCTTTTTAGCTGATGACTAGCCGTAAATCCTGAATTGAAAAGGTTACCCGAAAGCAGTTTCTGTGTGATTGTAATGTAAAAAAAAAAAAAAGGCCTGCGAATCTACATGAACATCCAACATTCCAGGACTGGCTTTTTAAAATCGTTTCAGTGTTGTCAGCACGACCTCATTGTCTGCTTGCCAGTCTGAAAAAGATTGGATCTTTGAGCTTCTAGCCGCCTGGTCTTTGGTACATCTCTGGTTTTATTCTTCTTTCCTAGCTGAGGAGCCGAAACGAATCAACGGATGACCGACTTTTTGACATCTGAGCTAGTCAGGAAAGCAAGACAAACTATCTCAAGCTTTCCTGTGAGAAACGAAGCGCAAGGCTGACTCAAACCACAAACGTCTGAAGACGGGAAACCTTTTATAGCAGCACCTTTTCCAGCCCTTTGAATAAATAGACTTCCAGTGAAAAACAAACTGCAGGAAAGCTGTCCTTTTTATCTCGTACATCATTGTTCATATTTTCCATTTGATAACTCCAGTCCAAGGCTTTTTCAGCAACTTTACAACCAACCACCAGTTTGTTTCCTTAAATTTAAAACATAAACTTTCTAAATTAACTTTTTGTTCTCTTTCATGTGTTGGGCAGCTGAAGAAGCTTGTGTACGTCTATCTGGTGAGGTACGCAGAGGAACAACAGGACTTGGCTTTGTTGTCAATAAGCACCTTTCAACGGGCCCTCAAGGTAACAATAGTCCAATGTGAGGCCTTTTCTTTGTCTGAAGCCTTATAAACATAGGAGTTTTATTCTCCTACTTTGAAATGAATCCAAAGTGTTTCAGCCGCCAAGTCATGTCCAAATGGTGTTGCATCCATTTGGAACGCATTCTCACTCATTTCCACTCCATGGGAATTAATTTCTCATGTTTGCAACACCAGTATAGCAAAGAACTGCCTGGATTGCATATAAATTTAAGTAAATTATTGAGGTTTCACACGTTCATGCTAGTAGCTTCTTGCTTAGAGCTGCATGAACATGATTCAGAAGGTGGTGAAGCTATTAAAAGAAGCTACTTGTTATGCATGTTTGCAATCGTCACATTTCATAGAGCCATTAACATGAAATGAGCATTTGTTTTTTTATTGTTACAGTGATATTCCCCAACATTACATGGCAGTTTGAAGCCCACTAGTAAATCTAATCCTCCACAAAAATTTGTGAAAATGTTCTGAAATGAGCTTGTTTTGCTAATGCTAATTAGCCGGGTCATTGAATGAAACAAATCCTGCTTGTTTCCCAAATGGATAAGTTTAGATTTGATGTCATTTCTTAATCTGAGTTTGACTTTCCACCAGCGTTTTTTTTTTCTCTCTCTTCACAATCATCTGCTTCAGTTTTTGTTCCATCTTGAATTATTTTCCACAAAACTTCCTGTTTGACCAACTTCATTTTGCTTCTGTTTTCTTGTAGACATCTGATTTCAAGATCAGTACTACTTAGTGTCAGTACTTCTTGTACCACAGTTCGAGAACCTGATATTAGGCTATGATGTAGAGATGAAAACAAAAATAACTTCTACTTTTTCTTTCCCTCTTGACTCAAATATCACCGTCATTACAACGGGCATGTTTTCACTTTTCTTAATTTCTGCACCAGGATCCAAACCAGTTCATCCGAGCCAGTGCTTTAAGGGTCCTGTCCAGCATCCGCGTCCCGATTATCGTCCCCATCATGATGCTGGCCATCAAGGAGGCGGCCTCTGACCTTTCCCCTTACGTCAGGAAGACCTCTGCGCATGCTATCCAAAAACTCTACAGGTAGGACTTTATGCACAAACGGCCCTCATTAGTTGATATTCATCCTATATTGATTGATCCCTATTTTGCCACAAAGTATTCATCTTTTAATAACTGTGACTTCATTTTCGAAAGGTTTTTATAAACTAGAGGCCTTTCTTCATTAGTGGACAGGAAGTATGGTAAAGAGAGGAGTGTATGACTACAGAAAGTGGACAGGGTTGTAATGCCTGGTAGCCATCTTTGGTGGCGCCCAAGTCTGCTTTTATTTTATTAAACTTGGCTAAATACAGTAAGCACTTTCAAAAATGTATCAGACTTTGTTCTCACTGCTGAAAACTGTTTTTTATTCAGTCTAGCTAAAAAGGCCGAGCAAACTGGATAAGGTGATGACAGATTTTGCTGGACGATAAATTGTCCCAGAAATGATTGTTATAAATGATAATGTCATTTTGAGATCATTTTCAACTAATATGACAATAAAACAATAACTAACTAAAATAATAACAGCCTTTCTTTTCATAAGGCAGACATGCAAAAAAAATTATACACAATGATTTACACCCTACATTCCTACAAAGTTCATTTGTTTAATTCAAACACTTAATGCTCAGTTTAGCAGTTTAAAAAAAATCACATTTTTATAAATATCATTTCAGAAAAAAATGCCCACAAGTACTTTTGACTTGACATTATGTCCCCATGTGACCAAAATGTCAGAACATCACTAGTTAAGATGAAAGCATGTTCATGTTTTTGAATGTCCTAGACAAAGTCCAGGCCTAAATACAATAAAGAAACTTTTGCAAGACTTGGGGGGGGGGGGGAGTTCAGATGCTCTCCATTAAGTCCAACTGAGCTATTTTGCATGCAAGAGTGGACAAAATGATAGAAAGTTCACTTGTGTAGAGAAAGCCGGTTCTACAAAGCATCCAAATAGTGAGGGTGAAATCCTAAGCACACGTATCAAGATTTTAATTTGAAAAAACATGTTCACACATTTTGCTTCTTGTTTACAGTTATCCATTACTTTGTGTCACTCTATTAGTCAAAATCCCAATAAAATGCATTCAGATATGTGGTTGTAACCAGTTCAGATGATGTCAATAGACACATGAAGCTGCTCTCTGTCCACACAGTGCTGGTGATTTATTTTCTGTTCTTTCATGTGAATAATTGCATCTCAACAGCTCACCGTTTGCCCCTTTTTCAAAGCGTTTCTCTTTTCCTCTCAGCTTGGACGCAGACCAGAAGGAGCATCTGATCGAAGTGATCGAGAAACTATTGAAAGACAAAAGCACGGTGAGTCCCTGCCGCACAGTTCGCCACGCAGGCCACCGGAGGGTGCCAGAGTCAAGCAAGTCCTTCGGCACCCCAGCTCATTCAGCAATGCCATGGTTTGTTAACACCCACTTAAACTCGCACGTCTTCAGATGCTCCCTGTTAAGTGTCCATTTGGAAGGAATTTTCGCACTGATACTAGTGTCAGCTTAATTTTCTCGAAGGCCAGCTCCTCTTTTTTTCTTTTTCCACCCCCTCTAAAGTAGACCTTAAATGAGCTGGATTCTGTGTTTAGAAACAACACGGACGGCCCATTGGAAGCCAGCAGGCGGCACATTTCGCTTCGAGGAGGTCACAGCAAATACTAAAGGGTCTTTAAATGGCAATTTCAGATATGTAGATACAGGCTAGCGAGTGCGCCGTGGGCTGTGTTGGCACGCGCAGATCGTGCAGTTTGTTGTGATTACGTATTCATAGAGTCCAACTATCATTATACAAACAAAACAAAACGGCTTAGGCCAAAAGGGGGGGAGGAGGTGTGGAGTGGGAGTGGTGGGTGGAAAGCCCGGTACCAGATGCAGAGCATATTTAGCCACCAGACGCTAACGAAGACAGATGACTTCTCCGTGCCGGAGCCCACATTGCGAGGCAGGGGACAGAGGGAAAGGGCAGCATCATCACACAGACACACAAGCGCATCAGTTGGTGATGAATGGCGGAAAAAAACCTAAACACAGAGCCTGCCTAATGTCTGCAAAGTAATGCATTTTTGTGACGCTAAGACCCAAGCCGTGCGAGGATGTTTTGGACTTGCAGCCACAACGACAACAAAAGCTAACCATGTAAAATAACAGTTTACTTGTCAGCATGTGGCAAAATGCCTAATGGTGTATTGGAATATTTTTTGTTTTGGTGAGATGACCAGTAAAACCTTGACCTCCTGATTCCAGCTTAGCTGACTCAAATCATGTTGTAATGTTATTCCCTTCATCAAAAGCATAGCTGAAGTGTGGCTTCAATTCTTTCAGGCACATTTAATAATTTCTTCAATCAACCGTGGCAAGTGACTTTCCCACTCAGCTCCTTCAGACTAGCCAGTAGCAATTAGCAAACGCCTGGAGGAACTGCACATCTGCTGAGCTCATTATAAGAGCCACTTCTCAGAGCATCGCTGTTAAAAACGTTGTTAAAGGGTTAAGAGAGGAGCCATGTTTTGACTTCCTGAAGGTGGAGTTTCAGAGAGTGAGATTTTAAAGAGACAGAGGCCCAATTTCAAGCCATTAAATCAGGAAGTAACATTTCTTTTAAGTCATATTTGATAAATATAGCATTTTACTACTGATGGTAACGTAGTTACTCAATTGTGCTATAAAATGATATGTACCTGGAAAACACACAATGCTGTCTGTTAAAGAACTGTATTAAATATGTAAAACAGCATTCAAGGTATTTTTTTCCGTCATCTCTGCTCTGGTCGTTCATTATTTCTATTTGAAGCAGAAGCAACAAACCTCGTTTCTGAGGGAGAAGTTGCAGTAAAACAAGCTTTTGCAACTTTACTGCAACAAGTTACAAAAACTTGTTGCAGTAGCAACAACCCAGGTAAACATAGAAATTACCTAGCTAGCTAGCGGGTAGCTTTGTTAAAATTTCAGTCTGTGTGTATTCCCTAGATAATTTAGGTCCTTCCCTCGTCTCTAAACTTTCCAAAAGGCTCCCAATATTTCCAATCAAGACCGACGGCGTGAAACTCAGGAAAAACACAGAATCACTGACTTGGCTCAGCCTTCTTGTTACCTGCTGAAAATCCTGCTCTCGTTTGCAGCCTGATTAAGTCACAGACAAGTCTGAACATGCTGCTGTTTTATTTGAAATGGCTTTTTATTTTCCCGTGCCTCTTCTGACTTCATCTTAAATAATCCAGTAATGCTGAAAATAGTTAACTTTGAGTTTTGTTCCTGGAGTAGCAGTTGGATTCTTGAACATATTTTGTGTTCACTGATTGGATAAATACTAGATTTTTGAGTTTCCAAACAGGTAAAAACTGTCTTGATTCTGATTATCAGCTGATCTCTATGTGCATCTCTAATAAGCTGAATTACTTCAGATAACTTCCCAGTCTGTTTTTGGCTGATGTTGCCTGTTTGTCTTTGTCCAACTTTCTGTTTTTTGTTGTTGTTTTTTTTTTCATTTGGCTTCTGGTTACTTTTTATATAACTTGGACTGGATCAATTTTGTCTCTTTCATAATTGAGTTTTATCCAATCAAATAAAAAAGAACCAGTTCATTGACATCTTTAAGTAATGCAACAGCTGAAATCCTATACAACCATGTCTAGCTGTGTTGCAAAGCACATCTTTGTGTTTTGTAGCATTTAGTTGGATCATTTTCGGTTTTCCATTTTAATTTCTGAGTTAAAATTTGACTTCAACATTTTTTTCCTTATGGGGAAAAAAATGCCTTATACTGTGTTAAGACATGAGAAGGACTCCTCTACTTTTATGTTGTTAAGTTGAAGTAGTTACTAAGGAAAAATTTGACTTATTTTTCCTTTATTTTAACATTAATTTCAAGTATTCTTTTTTTTTTGTGGTACTTTTCTTGACATGACTAAAATTTCCGATGAAAGCAACTTTGACAAAACCTTACTGACCCTTCTTTATAACGATGCACCGATCATCCCAGGGGCCGATACCGATATTTACTTTTGTCAAAGTTTGACCCGTTGATTTGATTCTGGACGGGCTGTTCTTTTTAAGGACTGTAAGTTACACGTACTATTTAAAAAAAATACCCATTTTTCCCTTGCTTTGAATCCAACAGGTAGGGAGAGAACTACAGGATCATTCCTGTTTATGCTTTAGATATCATGTTTATGCATTTACAGATTTAGAAAGATTTTTTTTTTATCATTTTATTGATTTGCAGGGAAAAATATCTCACCAATCAGAGATTATCAAGGAATAATTAACTTTCCCTTGTGTTTGTGTGTTTTTGTTTTTTAAATCAATTTAATATTTAAAGTAACCTTTTAAAATTTCAGTTGTCTCACAATAGGAAAGATGAACATCAGATAAATAGTTAATTTGGTGGGCTTTCTTCTGGTGCTGAAACACCCGGTTGTTGCTCGTCGTCAGTTTTTGTCTCGCCCTCTTAACCCACACCTTTGCTGGCGTTTAGCTAAACGCCCGTGGCACACGACAGGCTGCTTGTAGGCAGGATGCTTTAAAGAGAAAATGGGGAGCGCCTGATGACAGAGACGACATAGGAGTTTGTGCAGCTGTTTTACCGTGATGGATCTATTATCCAGCCATTACAAGATAAATGATCGATCTCTCCCATCCGTCCCCCCGCCCTGCACCTTCTGCAAAATTGAAATGAGAACAGAAAGGAAGAGCAGGGCGGGGCGGCGGGGTACTATGATTAGGGCCTAGGTGAGATGCCCATTAATTTAAGAGAAGGGAGGAGGAGCGGAGGATAAGCCGACCCCACGCCGGGCCATCCATCAAAAAGGTACGCGTTGTCTCTGACGTGATGACCCAGCACTCTCCGCCTCCCTGCCACCTTAATTAGAATTCATAGCAAAGTAGATGCAAGGAAACGCTTTGGGCCCCTTCATAATTTTATAGGAAATTTATTGTTATTAGAAGAACCATTTGCTTAGTGTGATTTTTCCATTACCAGCTTGTCACGCGGGGGTAGATAATATGGCCGGGGGCCCAGGGGGAAGCGGCGGCGGCGTATGAACGCCATAGATTGGGGTGTCAGATTTGTTGATGGTGCGTGTAGTTTACCTTGGAGTCGGATCTAATCAGGGGGTAGGGGTGGAGGTCGGTGGTCTTTGTCGGAAACGAGAGCTGGATGGTTGCGAAGAGAGGAAGTGACACGGTAAAACGCTAGGTGGAAGTGTTGCTAAAACACAAAACTACAAAGGTTAAAATGTGGGGGTTTGTGTTCTTTTTTTCACCACATGACAAGTTTAGAGTAAAAAAACATCCCAGTTTAACTGTATTGACACAAATAAAAAACAAGATTTAAATGCTTCTATTTAAAACATAAACTCTCATATTTCCACTGCTGCGTAAAATAGTATCACATATTGATTATGTGATACTAGTAATGGTGAATTCACCACTAATGGAACGATTTAGAATAAACTGGTTTGATAGATGCTGTCACTGTGCAGAATCTGTTCTACTCTTCATACATTAAACTGGTTTTAACAAGCTGGTTGATTTAATAGTTTAATCAACTGATTTATAAATGGCTCCCAGTCAGAAGGAGCCAATCAGAGACAGGATAAGTACCTTAGGGCTGTCGATCAAGCTCATGTATGCTTGAACTCCTCCCCTAAACATCACATTTTAAAATGGTTTTTATTTACTGTTTGACAATTACTACATTAATTTAGCACAAATACTTCCTCATATTGTCTGATTTGTAGATGGCCAATTTAAAAAAAAATAAAATCATATATTATAACTTTACCAGATTATACCATTTTTCATCACAATCCTCTTGATTGTAAGAAAATAAGTAATATACACTAATCACATCAAATTTAATTTTATTCCCAGAGTTCTTATGGTGTTTTGCATCTTGTGAAACTTTTTAATTTCCCGTTGTGCTAGCTTGAAGAAGAAAACAGCTTGATGAATTTGACTGAATGCCAACCAGAAACTGAGCATCAGAAAAATTGTTTAAATCCTTTACTTTAACTTCTAAAAATTAAGATTAAAACATTTACAGGATTAATTACATTTTCTTTTTTGTCTCCCTTCCAACTTTCTGATGCCTCCACAGCGCCCCCTGGCAGCCCTTATTTTGAAAAACAGATGCAGAGCATTGGGTTAGTCAGAACAGAAGAAAAACTGGATTCTGGTTCTTTTTGCCTTATCACTTTATGTTGTGGTTTATTGATTCATATTTCACGTTGTCCTTCTCTTGGTCTCACTGATGATGACGGAGTAACAGACTGTTTGAAGTTGATGTGTTTGGGAGAGCAGGGCGTTGCTAGCAGACAACAAACTAAACTAATTAAACGGTTGATAATTGGTTCTCTTCGGCCTTTGCCTGCTCTCTCTTCAATAAAGTGTTTTTATTGTTGTTGTTTTAATTATCATCTAACTCCTTCAAGGGCTAAAAGAGTTTGTTGTAATCAGAGCTGTAAATTGCTATTATGTGGACTGAAATTGCAGCCGCAGTACAAAGTTTGCAACAAGAGTCGTACGTAACGGCGCTTTATTTCTCTAGAGATCCTATATTACTGCTTGTTCAAGAGATGAAGTATTTGCTCAATTTATCTGAGGAGAAATCCGCTTGAAATGTTCATAACCTCAATTAACAGATTTAACTGGAAATAACCGTTACACTTAAATGGCAAACAAAAAAAGAGGATAAAAACACACGTGTCTCCAGAGTTTCTTCTTAACGGTGTGAAATCTTTCCTCCAGCTGGTGGCCGGCAGCGTGGTGGTGGCCTTCGAGGAGGTGTGCCCAGACCGCATCGACCTGATCCACAGGAACTACAGGAAGCTGTGCAACCTGCTGGTGGACGTGGAGGAGTGGGGCCAGGTGGTCATCATCAACATGCTGACGCGCTACGCCCGGACGCAGTTCACCAGTCCCTGGAAGGAGGTGAGAGGCACTATGTTTTAGACTTATTGTTGGTTTAAACTTACTGTTAAGTGATGCTCAGGGAATGTCGCAGTCTGACAGTGGGGACAGGTGTCCTGTCAGACTGTCAGTTCAAGAAACGCACATGGGGTCAGTGGGTGTGCAAAGCTGGTAGATTTTCTCCAAAAGACTTGGCAGCTTAAAATGCTATGAGCTGGGGCGCTGTGGCGGCGCGGGGGTAAAACACAGACCATGTGTCGAGGCCTTTGCCATCACATGTTCGAGTCCCGGCCTGGTGATCTTTGCTGCATGTTTCCCTCCTCTCTCATTACCTACTTTTCTGCCATACCTCTTTCAAATATAGGCCAGAAGAGCCAAAACCTTAAAAAATTAATAAGAACATAATCTGCTCTGAAAAGACAAAGTTTTCATGTTTTTATTTGTGTATTTTTATTTTTTTAATTTTTTTGCATTTCACAATTTTCTCAGCCTTTATTTTGACTTATTATGTAAAATCCCAATTAGAAAAACAGCGTTTCTGATTGCAACAGCATTATTGATTATCCAAGAATCTAACCAGAAAGCTTAATGACATTTAAGCCTTTACAAAATGATTTAGTTTACATTAGAACCTTGTATAATTTTTTTTTCTTTTTTTTAATTTTAGGACGGCATTTTTGATGAGAGCGAGAAAGCATTCTACGACTCTGACTCCGAAGAGAAACAAGGCCAGAGAGAAGCAAAGCCGTACATCATGGATCCAGATCACAGGCTGCTGCTGAGGAACACCAAGCCTCTTCTGCAGAGCAGGAACACTGCAGTGAGTTCACATCTACAACACCTGAACCGTCTGAAATAACCTCATCATATATGAACATGTGATGTAATGTAAACATCTGTGCCGGAAATCAGCAGTAATTTTCCATTTCCATCACACTATCAATATTTTGAGGGTAGAAAAGAGAGGAAACGGGAGCTATTTTATGCTGCTAAGGATCAACGGTAAGAGTGATGCGTTTCAATTTTTATTATCGACAATAATCATGGAGGGGAAATTTAAAACCGACACAAACAACTTTACTGGTTTCCATTGGTTGCAGTTTTTCTTTTATGAATTGGCAGACAGGATGTAAATGATGATTGCAGTGACTTTCTATTAATGAAGCTAATATAGAATGAATAAAAAAGCAGTACCACAGTTGGCCACTAGAGGCTGCAGAAAATGTCTTATTGAAACCATGTAAAAAAATAATTAAAAAAGAACTTATCCTGTGGTGATCAATGGTTCATTTATCATGATGATGAAAAAAGCTGCAATAATTGTTTTTTTTGTTGTTTTTTTGTGTAATTTTCATTGTTTTTGGGTGTAAACTTTCTCCAAAAATGAAACGTATGATTTGTCAAATAAATAAATTCACTGTTCCAATTATATTAAATCGGGTAACTGGACACAACAAATATAACTATAAAAAAATTTAGAATAAAAAAATGGATCACAATAATTGCTGTTGATCCTATTTTGAAATGTAACCAACCAGACAAACAAATCTAAACGGATAAAACACAAAACTCATCAAGCGTATTAATAATATGACCAACTATAGTAACTTATGACTATTATTTTTAGACACACAAGTCTCCTTTTCCCATTTTTTTTTTGTTCTTGCACATCTCTTAGTGAACTTTAGGGAAAAAAAAGAAAACTGATTACAGATTTCCATCAACCAGCAGTCTCAAGGTCTGTGTCTGTGTAGCAGCGGGAGGAAAAATGCTCCCAAATGCAAGTGTTGATTAAAATGTGACACGCTGTGTCTTTACTCGTGACAGCACAGTGACATCCTCCATCTTCATAGCTGCCTCGGGCCTTTCATTCTGCCTCCCCACGATGGACACGCGTCTTCCTGCTATTTAAAGCTCCCCCTGAAAAATTACCTTGTATCTTGAGCGCTTTTGTAGAATGTTTTCAGCGTGTTGATGTGTTCTGGGAAAGGACGAATCTGTAAAAAAAAAAAAAAAAGCTGACTTTGTTTAATGATTTACTGTTTTGTTGTTGCTGTGTTCAGGTTGTGATGGCTGTTGCTCAACTTTACTGGCATCTTGCCCCTAAACACGAAGTGAGCATCGTCACTAAATCGCTAGTTCGACTGTTGAGAAGCCACAGGTAACCAAAAAACAACTTCTTACTATTTGGTATTGTGTTAAAAAACAAAAGTGAAATGTAAAGGTAGGTCTGCTATGATGGCGTATTAGACTAAAAAAAGAGGAGAGAATTTTAGCCAAAAAACTCAGAAATTTTGATATCAATCTCAGAAATATAAAAAAGAGGAAATTGCCTGAAAGTTGAGGATTTTTTTTTACTTTAATAGAAAATTTATTTTCTTGAAAATATTAACATTTTGACGCTTTGAATTTTCAACTTTGGACCCAGAGAATTTCCTTGATTTGTTTTTTTTTTCTTGAAAGCTTCTGAAATCATTCAAAATAGCTGAGTTTTTTTTCTTGCAGATTTACAACTTTTGGAGCTTGGAGAATTTCCTTCTCTTTTTCTTGAAAATCTTTGAGATGAACCTAAAACGTTCTGAGATTAATCTTGAAACTTCTTAGGGGTTTTTTTTTTTTTTTCAGACATTTTTCAGACATGTGCTCCTGTTTTGGTTCTCTCTACGATGGCCCTAATGTGCCGTTGTACTCTGCAGTGTCTGCAGCCTAAGGTTGTTTTCCTTCTTGTTCTCGTGCAGAGAGGTTCAGTACGTCGTGCTGCAGAACATCGCCACCATGTCCATTCAGAGGAAGGTGAGCCTGTTCATGAAACGTGTAACAATCGATTCCTTTTTTGCTTTTCCAATTAGTTTATTTTTTCTTTTAATTCTTAAACAGGGGATGTTTGAGCCGTACATGAAGAGTTTCTATGTCAGATCCACAGATGCCACACACATAAAAACGCTGAAGGTAACAGATTTCTGCTTTATTGCAAACTAAATGAATTTAAAGTGAACCTAAATGATGAGCACTAATTATTTTACTGTGTTGCTTGGTAACCTGTAGGAAAAATGTAAATGTATGGAACAGATCGGTATAGTACATTTGCCTATTTAAATCATCATAATGTTTTTAAGTTTGTTAGGGGATTAGTTTTCAAGTAAATCAAAATTAACATTTAAATTTTAAAAGAACATGATGTTTTGTAAATCCTCATTCATAGGTTTTTTTGTTATATATATCTGCAGGTAAATTAATAGTTTTATGTTAATTTTGCCTATCAATTGATTAGAAGTCAAATCCTCACATACATGCTGTACATATCATAAAATTCAATGTGCCAATTAATATCTTAAAGATCAGAAGTATACATAGAGATTCAACATGACCTGTAAAGTTATTCTGTGAGGAGGAAACTCAAATACTCCAAAAGAAACATTGAAAAGTCAGATTGCAGTTTATAAGTACACACAGCGACACGGACCTTTAATTTTGGAGACGAGTCCTGAGATGTTTGTTTCCTTCTGTCACTATTGTGATATTTAGCAAACAAAAATCATTTTGGTAATTCAAATGGACCTAAAACAACAGAAGTTTAATTTGATTTAACTTCAGACTTTAAAAATAATGTGTGTTCTTTTATCCAGTGTGTGTAAACTTCTGGTTTCCACAGTGTTTTGTATTTCCCCAAATCCTGCTCTGTTTCTTTATCCACTTGCTGATAATCAAGTTTCTCTTCTGATTTTTACAGTTGGAGATCCTGACTAATCTCGCCAACGAAGCCAACATTTCCACCATCCTGAGGGAATTCCAGGTTTGTTGTTTCTCTTGAATTCTTGTCTTCAAACCAAAGTTTTTCTTCCCTCGCCGTTCCTCCTCACGGTTCCGATCGCACTCCAGACCTACGTGAAGAGCCAGGATAAGGCGTTTGCTGCCGCTACCATCCAGGCCATCGGCAGGTGTGCCACCAACATCTCCGAGGTCACAGACACCTGCCTCAACGGCCTGGTGCTGCTGCTTTCCAACAGAGACGGTAGGAAAATGCGCTACCCGGGCGTTCGTCTCCGGGCGACCGTAGTTAGTTTCTTGGTTTGTTTCGACAGAGACGGTCGTGGCCGAGAGCGTGGTGGTCATCAGGAAGCTGCTGCAGACTCAGCCCACCCAGCACTGTGACATCATCAAGCACATGGCCAAGCTCTTCGACAACATCACCGTACGTGACGTCCTCATCGCCAGCTGCGTTTCCACTGCCAATGTGCCCAAATCTTTGTCAATATTCTGCTTTCTCACATAATAAGTTATTAAAAATCATGGCTGATTTTGATGTAAACAGTTACTTCAGATGTATTCATAACTCAGCCACCAGAGGAACGCTGGAGTCTTATTCAAGCATTGGAGCGACAAGCCTCTTACACTTTTGGAGCCGCTACATATGCGGCATTTTGGAGAAAATTGTAGTCAGCCATTTTACAGGAGAGCTGTGGATTCAACACGTTAGAATGATGCACAACTTTTTCTGAGTTGTGTGATGCTGTGAGAGCTCTGCGGCAGCCAGTTGCATATTGTTGCATAAACAAAACAAACCGTCATTTTCCTAGACGACCACTTCCTGTTGCCTTCTTCATCGTTTTCAGCAGTAGTAACGTCCAGCTGTTGATCATGTGACTCATGTGACGCGAAAAAAGTCTTTCCATTGCAGTTTTGTAATACTTCCATCTTTTTTGATATGACTGAAAAACCGCCTCATCCAAATGTGTTTTCAAAACTTTTAATTTGCGCCATTCTGTGGTTGATGGAAACGCAGCTGCTGTTGAACTTTGTTGTTAAACAGCGTAGAGACAGGTGGCCATTTTGCTTCGATCTTTACCTTGGCAGGTTCCCATGGCTCGGGCCAGCATCCTGTGGCTGATGGGAGAGTACTGTGAGAGGGTGCCGAAGATAGCGCCAGACGTACTGCGAAAGATGGCGAAGACTTTCACCTCTGAGGAGGATATTGTCAAGCTGCAGACGGTCAACTTGGCCGCGAAGTTGTACCTGACCAACTCCAAACAGGTGCAGAAAGTTTTCCACCTGAAGGGAAATACGTTGACAAATTTTCTGATGCTGACCTTCGATATTTCAAACAGCTCAATATTTAACTGTGGCTCACAGTTAAAACATGCGTCATCACGACGTTGGTGAATGAGAGACGACGATGAAGTCATGAATGAACAGGAAGTGTTCATTCATGACTCTGTAATCACCTCTGTAAAATTGCAGCTGCTACATTAGTAATGAGAGAATGTCGGAGGAAAGTTAAACTATCGGCTGACGTATGATGTCACATTCCTGTCAAAAACAGTGAAGAGACTATTAAGCAATTACAATAAATAATATATTAATTAAAATATCACTGTATTATTTATATGGTGGTTTGGATCCTTCACTAATTTGGAAAATATATATATATTTGTTGGTTTCTAACAGGTTAGCTGTCGCCCGGGGATGAAACGATTCCAGATACCATGGCTCAGGCCAGCATCATTTCTTGATGCATCTCTACTAAAAATCCTGTTCAATTTATTTACAGACATTTAACCAATATAAATCCTTTCTTAAAGAATTGTATCATTGCTGTTATGACGGTTTAACGGTCGTGTTTCATTTCCTCCATTTCTGTCTCATCCTTCGTTTCTGACAGAAAACTTTTCCAACCATTCATGGTTTCTTTTAAGCAGAAGAGTCGTATAGCAAGAAATATTCAAGAATCAGTTTTAACTTTTTTTTTTGTTTTTTGTTTTTTTTAACTAGGAAGATAAAAGCGTTGGAAAATTTGGTTAAATATTGATGTTGTTTGCACTTTGTGCCAACAGAAGCATTAAAAAGGACCAGCAGCAACAGGAACCTTTCTTTTCAGTAGATTACATTGTGCATGAATCGGCGTTAGGTCCTACCTCTCCTTTCACTCCCAGACCAAGCTGCTGACACAGTACATCCTGAACCTCGGCAAATATGACCAGAACTACGACATCCGAGACCGGACGCGCTTCATCCGACAGCTGATTGTGCCCAGTGAGAAGAGCGGCGCCCTCAACAAATACGCCCGCCGCATCCTGCTGGCCTCCAAGCCGGCGCCGGTCCTCGAGTCCGCTTTCAAAGGTACTTCATCCGCTCGTCGTTTCAACCTTTAAGCCTTATTTTTGAAACGCGTCAGGCCTCCTAAACCACTTTTCTAGTTGCGATTAAATCCGTTACTTTCTCCTGCCTGTTTTTCTTAAACCAGAAGAGAATCTCTGAATATGAATTAGGGGAAGCTTTACTTCAAATTGAGTGGCTCTATTTCCAGTGGATTCATGCGGCGCTTTCATTATTCTGGTGTGTGTGTGTCTCTTTGAAGGCCAGTTAGGTCAGACCCCTTTACCTTGGACTAATGAGATGGGTAAATTATCGAGCCGGCGCTAACCTTTGTTCAGACACTGGGAGGTGGGGGGGGAGGAAACTTCATTTTCTCTCTTCCTCCTTGACAAAATGGACAAAACAGCCTCCTGTAACATTAAGATTCACAGGCGGTTTGCACCCACTGGATGTTTATGGATGGCCTTATTCACTCCTGTCATTCTTAATATTCACAAGTGAAGTTTTCTGTTTTTTTTTTTTCCCTATCAAACAGAGGAGCACTGTTTTTTATTTCACCCTGTAAGGACAAAAGCACTCATTATCCTGTTGGTCACAGAGGAAAAGTAATGGGTGATTGTGGTGATAAACGATGAAAACAAATATTTCTCATCACAGACTTCACTGACGATTGAGCTTCTTGCTAATTTGTGTCGGGTTTCTTTGACTTCCTTCCATTTTCCTTGTCTCTGCGTCCAGACAGAGACCGTTTCCAGCTGGGGACGCTCTCCCACAGCCTGAACATTAAAACCACCGGCTACCAGGAGCTGTCCGACTGGCCAGCGGCGGCACCGGATCCGTCTGTGAGGAACGTGGAAGTGATCGAACCGGTACGGTTTTCATCAGAAGCATTCTCATTTAATAGTTTTTGACGTATTCAAGTTACTCCAGCAGTAAATTGTAACAGGTACACCTTCAGATGCATTGAATTCAATTAAATACAAATATTTCATGCCATCATCATCTTCATCATCAGCCACTTTAACTTTTACTGTCGTATTTAACATAAAGACAATTCAGGGATGAAAAAAAAAACATTTAGAGTATTTCTGTTTCTCACCAAAACAATTGTCACCTACTTTCTTGAAAATTTCTGTATGTTTTTACTGTTTTACTCAAATTTATCTTATCCCAACAAGGTTGTGAGAAGTATCTATTTAATGGATAAAGTAAAAACTGAGTGTGAGTAGCCTGATTGACGGCGCTAAAACCCTCCTCCTGGCTCTGATTGGTTGTTTGACGGGGAGCGGAGCATTTCTGCAGAAGGCAGCAGGAGCATCGAGGTGGCAGTTTAGCTCTCTTTTCCATTATCTGTCCCATACCATCAGGACATGGTGACAGTTTTAACAAATATTTTAAGACACATATTTTTACTGTAAGTTTTGGCGGTCACATTGGTGATAATATGGAGTCTTGTCCAGTTCGTGTCGCCCGTTTTATAGATGATCCAAGAGGAAATGAAGGATTTACATTTGTACTTTAAAGTATTTGTCCGTAACTTGCTTTGCGTTGCACAAAACTCAAAACACGGCATCAGATAACATCCGCAAAGTGAAAGTCGATTAACACCCACTGCCAGGAGAAAAATGTCTGGAGACACAAAATTCGCTGTTCATCCATTTCTAAGTCTACTTAAATCTTTTAAACTCCAAAGTGAAACAACTGTGTCTTTTTGACACTAATAACAAAACAGCTCTGTTTGGTGTTTAAATAAAGCTTTGATATTTTTAAATGTGGCCTTTAGCAATAAGAAATGGAAAAGAAGAACAAATCTGCTAATTGCTGAGCTCGTTTAGTAGATCTCGTCGCTCTCAGCAACATAATTTGATGTGTTGTTTCGCTTTAGGTACAAGAGTGGGCGCCGTCTCTGGGGAAAAACAAGAAACCCAAATCTGATGACAAGTTCTACTCAGACGATGAGGAGAAGGAGGAGGAGGAGGAGGAGGGATCTGGAAGTGGTAGTGAAGACAGCAGCAGCAACAGCAGCAGCAGCAGCAGCAGTGGTAGCAGTGAAGGTTTGTTTGTGTTTTAGAGTTTAAAAGTTACACTGGCTTTCAGAAACTGATAGAAATGCTTTTTTCATTTCTTTAGATTTTGACAGGAATCGATTTTATTTGGAACACGAATTAAATAGGTCGGCTGATTTCAGATGACGATCAAAACCAATTAAATGAAACGCACAAACTACACCAAAATAAAATTTATTAGAGTAAAAACTACTGTATATTGAACCCACAGTTATTGTGTTGCTCTTTAGAGTCGGGCAGTGAGAGTGAAGAGGAGAGCAGCGGAGACTCGGAGGAGACCTCCAGCGATTCCGGGAAGAGTTCGAGCGGATCCGAAGCGAGCTCCAGCGAGTCTGAATCCAAACAAAAGAAGAAGAAACAAACTAAGAAGGCGACGTCGAGGAAAAGCAAGCAGACTGCTGCGGACAGGTGAGGGGAAATCCTCCAGGTTTCACAAATCACTAACTACGCTGTGTAGAGTCAGTCAGTAATAAAGCAACTTTTCCACATTTGACTTGTCTAAATTTGTGTGGCTGTGATGAATTTCTAACACAATATAGACTTGAGGAAAGTCAGCAGAATGTACCAATTTTGTATCCATTTAATTAATCATCAGAATAATCAATAACTAAACTGTTGGTTGCAGCTCTACCAATAGTTGTTAAATCCAGTGGAGTAACACTTTAGTTACGCATCGAAAGCTGTGAATCGATGCTAGCTTTAGCATCATTAGCTTTTGAAGGAAACAAAGTTTTCCCCATTTGGAAAATTTTTCTCCCACATAAAATCTACATTCCCCCTCAACTTCATAGAGGTGACATTAACATCTCTCTCTCTCTCTCTCTGCTCTCTCTCCCTCCCTCTCTCTCTCCCTTTCCCTCCCTCTCTCCTCCTCTCCCTCCCTCTCTCCCTCTCTCTCGGGTCGGCCGGTCTGCAGGAGTATCGCTGGCATGAGTTCCATTAACAAGCTAATCAAGGAGAATTTTCCTCCAGTAGCGTAACCTACATTTACATGGCTAATGGATAATGACTTTTGATTGGTCATTTAGCAGCCTGGTGTTACCAATAAACGAGATTTGAGTCATTACTACAGAATATGCTCACGCACTCTCCCTTACACAACTGGCAAATTTAGTTTCTTACGCAGCGCACTTCATTTACTCACGGACACACAAAATCACCGAACGTACCTGATTTTTTTTTTTCTCTTGCTTTCTTTCTCTCTTTCTTCTTTTTTTTTCTTTTTTTTTTTTGCTGTGTGACAGGCCGCCGGCTGACCCTGTTCTCTCCATTAGAGAGTATAATTAGAGCAACTCACCCCAGTGCTCAAACACACCAGAACGCGCACACACACGCATACAGTCGGTAATTAGAGCCGCTCACCCCAGTGCTTCCACAACAAACACAGCATAATGCCCTCATTATGGCCCAGTCATTTCAGGCAGGGCCTAATCAGTCCCACAGTGATTTATATCACTTTTTCCTGTTCGCAGCAAATGAAATCTGTAGGCCAAATTAATACTGGCTTTTCATCATCGCCCAAGTTAAAAAGCTAGTTACCGTCACAATTCCCCTCATTAATTTAACGGCTGAAAATCCCAGGCAGGCGGAGTAAACACTCATTATTAGAACAAATTGAAGAGGGACAGAGCAAGTGAAAGAGAGGGGAGAAAGATGGAGAAAATCTTTCTTGAGTGAGCGCCGCATTGAATTCACTTTGCAAACAAAAACAGATTGATCGTCGTTGTGATCGGGTGCACTGAAAGCTTTCAGACGCCTTAAAGTTTGTTTTGCTTTCACTTCTCAACGCATTCCCCCCCCACCCCAAGTGTTTTTGTTACAACTGAATGTCTTTAATGTGACGCAAAGTTATTTCACTTATAAACTAAATAAATGAGGGATTAACCACTTTTCCCACTTCCGATAACATCAGAGAATTAGCGCTGGCTGATACGATCAGATACAGAAAAACAGTGCTGAATTGACTTAAAATCATTTTTTTTACACAGACATGAATGTACTGAATTACACACTTATTTGATGACACTTTTGTATGCCAATAGTTTCACAAGCTTGGTCAAACATGTAAAAACAACACAACTTTAATTTGTTCAGTCAGTGCAGTTAGGAGTAGAGCAGCCAACGTAGAATTAATAATAAAGAAACTGACTAAAGCCAAAGGTTGACTGTCTTGGTCAAACATGTAAAAATAAACTTCAGCAAACCTGTCAAATTAGTCAGAAAGTGCAATTAGAAATTCTATATAGAATGTAAAATAGTGGTTTTGGTGAAACTTCCTTGTATGTTTGAGGCATTTTGTTTTTCTTTTGCCTGATTGTTTTAGTGACTCTGATGAAAACGGAAACGGTCCTGTGGGCAAAACCAGCAGCTCATCCTCTGAAAGCTCCTCCGACTCGGAGTCTGACTCCGACTCTCCAGCTCCACAGAAGAAGACTGTTGCAAAGACTAAACCGAAGGTGAGGTTACCCTTCAGCGTCATTATAGCTTGGCACAGCTGAGCAGAGGTACTTGCTCCGCACCTCAAAGTCCTGACTTTGCAGCTCAGTTAGGACAACTTTGAGTTACAGTGCAAATCCATCCTTTGCTGTTGAAGTGCTTAGTCCACTTCTGTCACAAGTCAATAAAACGATCATTACAGTTAATCAAGTGCTACAAATTTTCACATTTCCACTCATAAAACAGTAACTCATATATTACATTAAAATGGTCTGAAAACAACAATATTGTCATTTATCCCAATAATTATGGCGACTATTTATTGTCCAGCAAAACGTACAGTGACAGCATTTGGTCTCATCTGATCCCCACCATCATACAGAGATCTCTCTGCATTCTGGACGGTTTACTGCCAGTAAAACATTGAGCTTTAGAGCTTATTAAAGAGATAAAAGAAGAGAAAACCTGAACATACGCCTACAGAATGTTGGTTTTACTGGATTAACGTTGCTGAGGGCTGCTGATAAAAAGCTACAGTGGAACATTCACTTTCATGTTGTACCATTCATCTGTGTGGTACGAGTCGCAGCCCAGTTGATGAGAGATAATGGGGTTGAAATTGTAAACAGGAGAACAGCCCTCTTCTTTTCAGCTCCCACTGAGTATTAACATGATGTTCTCCCAGCTGTGTGTGCTGAAAGCTTCAAAATCCTGATTTACTCTCTGGGATATCATTTGGCTCCATGGCATCTCCTTTATTTTGTTTTTCTCTGCCACCCCTTTTTAGTTTTTTTCCCCCAGTTCTCACAATCTTTTTCTTACCTGTTACGCTCATCACATTATCTTTCTCTCACCCTTTTGCCATTCAGCGCTATGAAATTCTCATTTCATTCACTTTGTCATTTGGTTATGGCCTATGAATTATGCATCTTTTTCCCTCAGCCATTTTTTTTCCTGCACGGCTCTTTCAGACCGCTTTTCCAGTAACAGGGTTTCCGTCTCTATTACCCCCACAAAGCTTCGATCAGAGAAAATCTGATAAGATACGGCCACCTGGAACTTTATGGTTTGTTTTTTTTTTTTTACTCCTGTTTGCCTCTCACTCCTTTGTCCTGTTTGTTTGCTGCTTATCTAGCCTGGAGTTGACAGAGTGGGATTTTATGGTTCTTTATGCGATGTGATAAACTCAGCTTGGTTAGGTGGGTATGGAGAAAGGGTGATAAAAACGTGCTCATATGTTTAAATCTGATTTTTATTGCAAGTTTGTGAGATTGGAGCATGTGTGCTGTTCTCCACCAGATTCTGTGTGGCACAAGAAATGTAAACCAATTGATTTGGGGAGGAATGTGTAACATCTTCAAGGTCTCGTTATTGAAATTGAAATGTTTCTCTCTCTGTAGGTGGAATTACCACAGTGCTGCAGTTCATCTTCTTGTTTTTTTATTTTTACACTCATTGTGAATTTGCTGTGCTTGCTTTTTAGGTGGAGGTAAAGTCCAAGAAGGAAGTTTCTCTATTGGATCTAGATGACTGTAAGTTTGTCATTTCTAAGACTGGTTCCCTATGGCAGCAGGCTGCAAACTAGTGAGACCCCAGTACACTATAGTTTGCAGCCAGTATTGCCTGCGAACTTGAGACCACCTCCAAAATTGCCCAGCACTGCCCGTTTTAATAATCTACACACCAAATATACACCGTAGAAACAGTCTTGGTACTACTGCAGAAGCTAATGCTGCATCCCACTCACCTCAGAAGTCTGACCTTGGAGCGGTGAATAACATCAAGCCCAAGTTAAGAGTGTTCCAGTTAAATAGTCGGAGAAGTCAGGATTCCTATACCGTGACGCCCAAATAGCCGTTGTACTCGGTGCCTCTGATCGTCGTTGGCTGTACCTGCCACAACAACACATTTCATTTGTTCAGTTTAGCTGAAGGCGCTTACATGTATCATTGGTTTCAGACATACTTTTACAAGTGTGACTTGTAAAAATAAACATGTTTTCACCACAACTTATTATTGTTGATATGAGGAGCCTTTTTGAAAGATTCTCAGAATATTTGAAGCGGAAGTCCAGCTTTGGGAGTCGTGGAGCGTTCCAGTCCATTTTTGCCAACTTGGAAGTCAACATTTCTGAGTTCCGACTACGAATGCAACGCAGCATAAAATCTAGAGTCTCCCTTATTGTTGTTCCAATGGAAAAGAATTGCAGGTCATGGATTGACTGATTTGCAAATACCACCCAATGGTGTGTCAAGTGCCCAGTCAATTCCAGCTTCACAAGTTGCATTTTCTTCCAAATGTTTTAGATACATTTTCAATGAATAACTTGCGAGTCACATTCCACAGAAAAATAATCAAATGTAGAAAGTTGACTGGCTGTAAGAACCACTGTCGAGTAGTGGGATTATTCACCCAAAATAAATCTTACGTAGGTGGAAGAACTTTATTTATACTTTATTTGTAGTTTTATTTATGAGGTAGTTGGAGACAAATTCTGTCAATGTCAAAATTGCTCCATGAAAGCCTGGTTGCTCCATAATGGAGGGTTCATGAATATTATAACATATGTCAGCAAATTATATATTGTTTGTACTGCAGGACTTTGTTATGGAGAATCGTCTCCAACTTAAAAAACTTTGAATCTGAACTGGCCACGCTGGCTTTAGGTGAATCTAGATCCTCATCAGGCCCAGATGAAGCTGTAATACTGTTGTTTCATTCAACAATTCATGCCTGTTTACTAATAAATGCCACACCTCAGATTGTATGGATTGATCCTGAAGGAGATGTGTGCACACCTCCAAAATGCACCAACACTTAGTTGCGCTCGTTGCTGGGAGACTAAAGGAAGTTGGGAATGATTATAGTGAGTGAAGCGATCTTCCCACATGAAGCTATAAGCTAATGAGAAGACAGGGAGAGTTTTGCTAAGATGGGGAGCACATGTTAATATTTTAGTACAAAGAGGGGAATACCTTCTGTTTTTTTCTTGGCATTAAGAAGGTAGCAAGCATTCACGCTAAATAAATTTTTTCCTATGTTGCTGGAATCCATCTAGATTTAACTGAACATAAATGTTTTTGGGGAGTCAACAACAGTCCTAATCCATTGTTGAGGGAGCTTAAAAATGCTTGTGTATTCTCAGTTTTGACTTTTTTGATCTTATAGCTTAACACAATCAGTTTTCAAGTTTGACTCGATATTTCTTCTATATTGTTTAGTTTCTCCTGCTCCTCCGAGTGCACCAAAGTCCTCTATGTTCTCCTCGAGCCTGCTGTCAGACCTCGAAGGCCTCTCTCTCTCCAACGTCTCGTCCGCCACGCAGGTTGGTGCCCGCCATTTCCAAACTTTCCGTCTGACCACGTCACGGCCAGACCGAGTGACATTTCCTCCAGCAGAGTGTGCCGGGACTCGATTGTTCCTTTCTCCCTGACACCGCAGCATCAACGCGCGATGGCAAAATGAGCCTCCTCTCCCTTGAGGAACATTTCGGCGCCAGACGCCAACTATTGACCTTTCCCGCCTCGCTATATTTATAGCCAGTTGGGACGGCACAGCAGCTTTCCCCGTTTCCTGTATCTCTCATAGTCTGTCTTTTTCGACCGTCGCCGTCTTTTTGTTCTTCCACACCCTTGAACTCTATTTCTGCGCCTCATCTAGAAGTCCAACCGCTCTGATTCTCTCTCTCCTCCTCTGCCGCCCTCCATCTCTTCCTGTCAGGTGTTGCGTCCCTCGTGTCTCTGCGTTGTGTATATCTGATGGTTGACCTTTCCCGGTGTGACGGCTCCTTTCTCTCCACAGTATGTGAGCAGCTCTTCACATCTGTGTGTTTTGTATCCCATCTCCTCCCCTGGGAGGGGAACGTCCAAAACACTCCCTCAGCTGCTGCTGTGTCTATTTTTCTACAACAAAGTCGGATGTTTGGAAATGCTGCAGTTTGAGGATTTTTAAATCGCAACGAATCATGAAGATATGAAACTACTGCAACTCATTGTCGCCTTTTGTAGGGATGCAATGTTAATTTTATGTATGGCTAGACAATAAATCAAGAGACAAGTGATCAATATCAATTGATAATACTTTTGGTAGAATATTCAATATATAGAATATTCACTGGCTTCCTATCCAGAACTGCACAGCATTGTGGGAGATGTAGGCAGAGGAAAGACTTGATCTGCTCAATCTCTCACAGCCAGTTAAGGTAGCTGGCATTGACTCATTCACTCACTCTTTGGTTACCTAGCAACAACCTGTTGAGTAACTTGCGCAGTAGTAGTTTCATGTTTCGCCACCTTGCCTCATAACTTCTTAAAAATTAAGGTGTGGAGAGAATTGTGAATAAAACGGTAAAGGTTATGCTACCAGTTTGACATTGATATTTAAAATTGGATCAATAGTTATCAGTGTCTACTGATATGAAATGCTTATCGTGATACATTTTTCAACTATATCGTCCGACTCCACCTTTAGCTATAGTGGAACAATTTATGATTTTCTAGCAGAATGGCATTATTAGGTTGCATGATACTTTATTAGGTCATGAGACCACAGTCCAGTTGTAGCTGATAGACTTTCTGTAAAAGCTTCAGAACAGATACATACATTCTCTTTTCTGCCCTCAACTTAAGTACATCTGCTCAATGGAGACAAAAGAAAGTTCCGACTTTTTTCTTTAAAATAAAATAATCATAACTAGTGGTACCCCTACTGGCTCTGCAATGTAGAACTCACTTTTCTCAAAAGGAGAGCACTTATTCTTTTTCTTTAAAATTTCTCAGGGTAGGAGCCATGTTTGTCGCAGTAAGTGATTTAATCGCATGATAAAAGAACTCGATAATTTCCATTTGCATGATTTTTTTTTTTTTTTTCCATGTCTCTCTCTCTCTTTCTGTCAAAGACTGGATCACAAAAAGCTTCAGTCTGGCGTACATAGTCTCAGCCCTGGTCTGGTAGTCTTGGTTTGATTTTGGACCAAAATTGCAACATTTGTTAATTTTCTGCCACTGTGGTTCTCTCTCACTCTGCACCGAGTCAAACAAAAAAAACTTTTTTAAAAAGCTTGTTCCCCTCCTCGCCTGTGGTGGCTCTGTACCAAGAACCACAGAAGGAAGCAACATAAAAGCCTCTGAGGAAGACATGAGCTCAACTTCCTCTTTCACAGAATGTAAACAAAATAATGGAGCAGCGTCAGACTTAATTGGTTGCAGGATTTCTCTTTGGTCATTGTTAAAAGACCACAGGCCATTTCTCCCACTAGTGCTAGGCTCTGACTTTTGTTTTGGTTGTATTTACCCAGAATGCCCTGTGCTGTAGTCCACTTCCTGCCTTCGGAGCAGTCTCCGGTCCACTAGCCCTTCACATCTGCTTTTGAACCAAACCAGTCGATCCAGGTTTTCGCCGGAACAGAATTACATTTTTGGGTCCGCATCAGAGTTCAAGTCACCCCAAACAAACCAGACTTTCTAGTCAAAGCGACCTGGAGTTCGATTAAAGTGGACTAAATAGTATTGGTGTTCTTCCTACTGTCCCCCTCCCTTCCAATGAGTTTCAAGTTAGCAGGTAGTTTGCGTTTGCCCGCAACCCTCCTGCCCCTCTGCCTTCCTGCCTGCCTGTCAGGATGACTGACAGCTGCTCTCAAGCCAACATGGATGCAGCTGGAGTCTTGTTAGTCAGTTTCTCCTCTCAGGTGAAGGCCAGGGAGTAATGGCGAATAGAAATGCAGATTAGAACAGGGAACTTTTTGCACGTCGCCATCTGATTTAGAGTCAATTCTATGCATAAATACATGATGGGGCTGCAGAATTCATAGACAAGGGTAAATAACCTCACCTTTACCCACACACTCTCATACACACACCAGCTCGTGCATATGCACATTCTTCCCCCTCACACACACACACTCACACCAACTGGCCCCAGTGTCATTTCTATTTCTCAGCAATCTGCCCACAGAGGCAGCGTTTGTGTCTCAGCTGAGCGCTCGGGCCCTTTTAGAGAATTACTGCATGGTTATCAAAGGCGTTTAGATTAACCCCGGTCACTGTCTTTGACCCACCTCCCTCTTCTGTCTCCTTCTCCTCTCTCCCCTCGTTTCTGCATGCTACCGCTCTCTCTAATAACATTTTGACATCAGGATCTCTCACAATTGCCTCTTAAATTCACCCGCCCCCCCCATCCACCAACCCCGAACCTCTTCCGACCGCTGTCCGTGTGTGTGCGGCGGCGGAGTTGGGGGGTGAAGGGGTGCGGGCGGCCGAGGCTGATAACTTTTCATTCATAATTAGCGGTCGGCGAATGGGGCCGCGTTAGGGGGAAATTGAACTGTCAGCGGCAGTGCGCGGGGCGTTTGACCCCATCACGCCCAGAGGGGCCCATCATAATTTGTTCATTTGGTGTCCATCAGGCGGGCACGGGCTCTCCCCTCTCCTGCTCCCCCGTCTCTCGCCTCACCCCCGTGACCTCCCCGTAGCCCCCCCCCCCCCCTCGCCTCACACAGCGTCGTAAGCTCCAGGGTTCACGTCTAATTATGAATCAGCAGAAGGACCTCCAGTGCCGCGAATATAGCCGCTCCTGCCCTCCAAACCTCTCGCTGCCACTCAAACTGCAGAGATTGCTTCTTAAATAGGAAGAAATGTCCACGAGGAAACGGTCAGTCAGGTGAACCGGCCGCTTGTTATGGAGAACGGACGGGTTTTAAAGCATCTCTTTAGTCCTAAAAATTTTGGTCACCCTCCAATTTTTTTCCCTGTTCTTTTCTCTCTTCACTTGTGTTTATCTTTTTCTGAATTTAACTGCTGACTAGGCCTGTCACAATAACAAATTCTCCCAGAAGTTACCGTGAGATCTTCTCAAGTTATACAATTGTAATGGCATAATGATGAAAGAACATATTCTCAAAGATCAATAAACTTTAAATTCTAATGAAAATTTAACACTTGAACTGGAAAATGTTTTAAAGATCCAAAATAAACAAACGCAACAACAAATAAATTGAACAAAGGGGCTAGTTGAGTCTAAAGCCTCAGGTTTTGGTAGAGAAAGAGAGAGGAGAAAAACAATAAATCCTGCAAATAGAAATTGTTGAGCACATTTTTAATTTATCATGCAATTAATTGAGTTATTGATTGTGACAGGCCTACTGCTTACATTTATAATATGTGAATTTGTTGCCATTCAGAACTTAATGTTTCATTTTTTTTATTTTTTCCTCCAGTGTATTATAATCCTGGCAGGCCACCAGGCTTTACTGGCCCCGATTTCCTTAATCTTGGGAGATCAGCAATCGGCCGATACTTTCTCAAGAAACTGATCTTTACAATCTGATCTTACTCGGCAGAGGTCTGAAAATTGGCCTCTATCCTCTTTTGCTTACTTGAGAGATGTTCGACTTTTTAAATATCAATGATCTGCCAGAAACCTGCGATCGCTGCGTTCTTAATTCATACTTTTCCCACTGTAATATAATTTTAATGTGAGCCCTTTCAGGCTGTATGGAGCATTTAGGAATGCAGCACCATTGTTCCCTTACCTGTTGCTGCACACTGCAGGTCAGCAGGTAGAAAGAATGCTAGAAAACTAGACAAATTTGACTGTTTAGAAATGCTTGCTTTCATAAAAACATGGACAATTATGGTGTAGAAGCTCAAGGAGCCCAACTCATCACCTGGGCTCCTTGAGTTTAAATGCTTAAACTGAAAAGTTTAAGCATTTAAACTTTTCAGTTTAAATGCTTAAACTGAAAAGTTGAAAGCGTTCTTTTGCCCCTTTCCTCTTGAAAAATGATTACTACTTTGTCTACAGCAGATAAAATAATAAAATACATTGTCTTTCATGGTTGAATCCATTAATTTTCAGACAGATTTTATAAAGGGGCAGTAGCCCAGGGTCCCTTTTTTTTTTTTTTTTTTTTTTTTTTTTGAAAGTGTGTTTTGCGAAAACTGGTCTTTATTTAAAAGTCATCAGCGCATATCACATGAGTTGTATAAATATTTTAGGACTTTTATGAATAGAAACGATGCTCAGAAAATTGGTAAGACCACTTATTGATGAACTATAATTTGCTTTTGTGAAATAATTTTTTTTAAGGCACCAAACTTGGTCCTGCCCAGTGGCCCACATCCTTTTATATCCTGCCCTGACCATCTAAATATCCACACACCTGGAAAAATGATGCTACTTTTAATTGCACGTTTACAAACGTGCCATTACATATGTTAATATTTTTAGTTTTAAAATGTTTTGGGAGTTTTTAGATTAAATTACATTCTGTTTTCACAGGAGTTGTTGGTGGGACACCTTCAATCTACGCCTCACGTTCAGTAAATAGATTAATAAAAAGTGTGTGTGGCACTTGTAAAGCTGGATGAAGGACACGCCTGCCTATGAATATCAATCCTCTATTATTGCTAATCTGCCTTAATGAAGAAAAAAAAATCAAAATTAATCATTTGAGAAAATCTAATTTCCTGAAAAATTGACTCAAATGAACTAATCTCTGTATGTGTGTTCTGGAGAGGCTCCTTGTCAAGTTAAAGTAGGTTTAGGGCGGCCGTGCTAACATTTATTTAATTCAATCTGCACCCAAGGTCTTTGTGATGCCCCTTCAATTAATTGTCATCTTCAGATCGAAGGGGGAAACGGTCGGGCCCTAAAAATCAAACGCATGTCCCCCTTACCTTAAACCTGCCGACTCTTGGAGAGTTTAATAAAATCTCAAGTGGACAATATCTGCAAAAAAACTAAAACTGGATATATAAACCATCACTGTGCACTTCACAGCTCTTTCGTTTCAACGCGAAGCCCACCTCAATCCTCTTAGACCATTTTTTTTTTTTTTTTTTTGAGCACGTCAGCGGGATTTTCAGGTCATTTGCCAGAGAGGATGCTGGGAACGCGGCGTCCGTGCTCTGAAGGTGACTGGCGTGTCTGTGTCATCCATCACTGGAGCTTCCTTTAAGTTGATGCATAATGGAGCCTCTCAATCAACTTCCTCTCTCATTGTCACCTTCCTCCTTTCCTGTCCGGGACCGAGCCTCCGAGCACAGACCCGAAGGGAAGAAGAAAAAAAAGAGACTGACAGAGAAGTCAAGGTTACATCCCTCTCCCTCTCTTATTTACACTTGAGGTGTTATGGGATTGCTCCGCACGGCGTAGAACAACAGCGGATGGTGTGTGGGCACTCGTGTCAGCCTTTAACTGTCCACCATGTCAAATTGGTGATAATATGCAGTTTGAAGCGCTGTCCCCGTCCCCGTTCAGACAGTGGGGGCGAGAAGGCACACAGGAGGACCTTGAAGGCGGGATGTCTCTGTCAGGGAGGTAAATCTCCGTCGTGACGACCTGGCAAACATTACGGCGGGCTTTATCGACACAGACTGCTCCGACGCATCCAAAAGTGGTCCGATAAATTTGTGTGGCGGCGTGACGGCCACGAGAGACAAATGTTTTTGTGACCTCTGTTACAGATGCTACGATGGTCTAGTGGCAGGAGATGCACGTTTTATTTTACATTTCTATTTTTTTTTTACACCTCAATTGTTTCTTTTTTTATAGTGTCTCTAGTCTGTCTATATTCTTTTTTTTTGTAATTCAAATTTTTATTGATTTTCTGAATATTATTTCACAAACCACAAAAACAGAACAAAGAAAAAAGGCTGGTGCACCCCTCCCCCCCAGGGTACAGTCATATATTATACGTATGTTACAGTGTTAATTCAAAAACATTTAGTAGTTAAGAGAAAGGTAATTGTCTGGGAAAATCAAGCTTCATCCAGATGCATTACTCAAGCTGTAGTTCTTTTCAAAGAGTCCCAAAAGCTGTCCCATTCCACGTCCTTGTTCCCTTTCATGTTGTTGAGCATGGCTTCATAAGAAGCTGTATCCGTCATTGATTTAATCCACTCATTTAGCTCAGGACACTTTGTGGTCTTCCAATGTCTTAAGATGATCCTGCAGACAGTCACCAGACCGACCACCACAACTGTAAAAGCTCCTTTTGGGGTGTTGGCATTTCAGATCTGTCTCCCAGTAGACACAGTTCTGGAGTCTGAGGGATCTCTGAGCCAAGCCATGCACTCAGAGCCTCCAAGATTTTAATCCAAAATGGTGAAACCAGAGAGCAGCCCCAAAAACAATGCAAATACGTGCCCACTTCTTTCTTACATTTCCAGCACATATTGTTTGTCATTATTTTCATTCTATGTAACCTAGTAGGTGTATGATAATATCTATGCAGCACCTTATACTGTTTAAATTTACTTCTGGCCTCTTTCACATATTTACCACTCTCTGACAGTACACTCAATCATCTTTCTTTTGTATACTCTTTTCTCAATTCTTTCTGCCATAGAAGTTTAATATTTGACGATTCACTACTCGGATTATAATTTAGCAGTTTATAAAATTGAGAGGCAGTGTGTCGTTCTCGCGGCATCTTAATATAATTCAATATATCATTTTCTGCAATCATTTTAAATTTTGAGGTGATGCAATGTCTCATCTGTAGATATTTCCAAAATTTGCTCTACCTTCCAAATTAAATGTGAGTAAGTTCATTGAAGGACATGAATTGCCCATCCCTGTACAAATCACCAACGGTGCATATGCCACGTGAATGCCACTGCCTCCTAAACACAGGTGCTTTACTAATACATATAGCAGGATTATTCCAGAGAGACGCATATTTCCCCACCTGGTGTGGACGTTTTAACAGTTTGTGTACCTTTGACCAAACTTCACAAGAATGGACATAAACTGGGTTTGTTGTGTCAATCTTTTGAGACAATTTGTGTTTAGGGTCAAACGGCAAACAAATATCCCTTTCAATATGTAACCATTTCTGCCCGTTCTCACCTTCCCAGTGTTTAACTAATTTTGCCATTTCAAATGACAAGCAATAGAGCTTAGGATCCGGAAGTCCTAGGCCGCCCTTTTCCTTAGGAGCATATAATTTTTCTAGTTTTATTCTCGCTCTTTTACCTTCCCACAAAAATTGTTTTAAATTTTCATACCTTTTAAAAATATTGAGTGGAATTGAAATAGGAAGCATCATAAGCACATAGTTAAACTGAGGGGCGGTAATCATTTTTATAACATTAATCTTACCCCAAAGTGTTAGTTTTATCTTCTCCCACTTTTCAAAATTTCTTTCAAATTTTGAAAGCACTGGATTAAAATTTAGTGAAAGTAATGCTTCCAACTCTCCACTAAGTCTAATCCCAAGATACTTCATACCTTCAGGTTTCCATTTGAATTTAAAATCTTTGACCATGTGTGAATTTATCCTAATGCTCACTGCTAAAGTTTCAATAAACATGATGAATAGCAATGGACTAAGAGAACAACCCTGATGCGTCCCATGTGATAAATTAAAAAAGGATGAGATAGTACCATTAGTTATGACGGCAGCCTTTGGTTCCTTATACAATATTTTGACCCATTTAATAAAAAATGGTCCAATCCAAAATTTGAGAGAGCCGAAAAGAGAAAGCTCCATTCCACTTCATCAAACGCCTTCTCCGCATCTAAAGAGATGGCAACGACTGGCTCCTCCTTTGACTTGACTCAACCACATCATGTGTAACAATTTTCTAATGTTATCAGAGGAGGAGCAGGTTTTCATAAAGCCTGTCTGATTCTGATGAATAATACTAGGAAGGACTTGTTGTAGGCGCACAGCCAGCACCTGGGTTAAAATTTTACAGTCCACATTTAATAAACTAATTGGCCTATAATTTGCCGGCTCTGTGTTATCCCTATCTTCTTTTTTGGAATCAAGGATATCAGAGCTTCATTAAAAGTGGGAGGCATCTGTCCCCTCTCAAAAATCTCTTGATATACCTTTTGCAACACTGGAACAAGAATATCTATATACTCCTTGTAGTATTCTGATGGAATACCATCACAACCAGGGGATTTCCCCACCTTCATCCCTGAAATTGCCTTCCTAATCTCCTCTTCTGTAATTGGTGCTTCCAACCACTCTGCATGCTCCTGAAATAGCCTTGGTAGATTGAGTTTGAAGAGAAAGGCATCACTTTCTCTTTGGTTTGTCTCATTATACACTGAAGATGTATATAATGTTTTGTAATATTGTTTGAAGACATTGTTTATGTATTTTGCTGAGGTTACTAAAGTATCTCCTTGTTTAATAGCAGGGATTGTGTTCAAAAAAATCCTCTTTTTTAACTTGTCTTGCTAATAATTTGTCTGTTTTCTCCCCTCCCTCATAGAATGATGTTTTTAACCTAAATAGAAAATATTCTACTTTTTTATTATAAATTTCATTTAACTGAAACTTAAGCCCACAAATATCTCGATAAAGTAAATCATCATAACACCTAGCCAAATTGTTTTCTTTAAGTTTGATTTCTCTTTCCAATTTACGAATTTTACATAAACTCTCTTTTTTCTTCCACGAAGCTTATGCTATAAGCTTAGCTCTCAGGAATGCCTTAGAGGCCTCCCATGCAGATTGAACATGCTCTGTACTGCCAATATTTATTTCAAAGAAGTATCTCAGATCCTGCCCAGCTGTTCTTTAAAGAGTTTGTCCTGTAAAATCGAGACATTCATTCTCCATCTTAAACCGCTTATATTCCCCAGTCCTAATCCTATGCATAATTCCGTAGCTGCATGGTCAGTGAGTGCAATAGTTTTGATATCACAGCTACGCACATTATTTACAATGAGTTTTGAAATCAAAAACAGATCGATCCTAGAATAGGATTTATGACAATGAGAATAAAATGTGTACTCTCTTTTAGATGGATTAATTAAACTCCAAACATCTTCTAGACCCAAATCTTCCTTTAGCATATGAACTGTATCCCTTCCTTTAGAGCTAAGTGAACCTTTTGAGGTGCTTTTATCCAGAATAGGATCCATAACTTCATTAAAATCCCCTGCTAATATTGTTTATCCTTCCATATCCTTTTCCTATATTCTTAAAAATAATTACAATTTACTGGTTCTCTGAAGATGTTATGATTGCAGCTAACTCCACGGGTTTTTAATAGAAAAGTTTAAATTCTAGGGCGGCACCGATTCACTTTGTTCACTTCCAATACTGAACCTCAGATATCGGTATCGGCAGACACTGATCTGATACTGAAATCGGTGCTGAATTGACTTAAAACTTTTTATTTTCTTAACTCAGACATAAATGGGCTGAATTACATATTTATTTGCTAACTCTGCATTGGTACAGCACACTTAAATACGCTTATAGGTTCACAAGTTTGGTGAAACGTTTAAAAACAACACAAATGTAATTTGTTCAGCCAGTCTAATTAGGAATATAACAGCCTATGTAAAAAATAAATATTAAAGAAACTGAAACTGATAAAACAATAGGTTGACTGCATGTACAATGAAGAAAACTCAGTGGAACAACTTTGTAGTCGTAAGAAAACCACTAATCTGTGAGGCTAACCAAAGGAAAACACTGCAAATTGTGAAGGAGACTAAAGTTTCGACTCGGGAGCGAAATAAGAAGGTTGTGTGACCTGATGAGTGCTGTTGCCAAGAAGCAGATGAAGTGATTTACCCATCATGCCTAGTTTCTACTATAGCGCCACGTGACTACAGCGCTATGATCCGGTTTGACTCAGGTCAAAGTTCAGCACCGTCATGAGCTAATCTGACTACTTGAAGATGCTGAATGAGCAGGTTATCCCAACGAGACTTTTGATTCATTCACATTCAGGTCCACTTATTCACAGATTTTGATACACTTAGGCATAGATGTTTTGCACCAGTTGTCCAAACATTAGATTGGAGCTTATGGAGAAGCAGCATTCAGCTTCTATGCTCTACAAATCTGGAACAAACTCCCAGAAAACTGCAAAACAGTTGAAACATTGTTAAATGTTAAATCGCGGCTAAAATCCCTGTTTAAACCGGTTTAAAGTTGCTTTTGATTCATAATAACTGGAACTTTGACCAACATGTTTGATGTTTATCGATGATTTTAATAACGACTCTTTTTGTTACTGGTTTCACAACGTTTTTGTTTCACATGTTTTCATGAAACAAAGCACTTTGAACTGCGTTGCTGCTGAAATGTGCTGCACAACTGAACTTGATTGTTATTTAGACTGTGTTTAGAGAAAATCTCCTTTTACTTAGACTTAACAAAATTCTTAATTTCGCATCAACATAATGGAAACTTAATGTCGTATAATCAATCTGCACTGAAATAAAAACAAGAACGAATCGAAAAATAAAACCCAAAATTAATAACTGACCCCAAATGATGCATTATTATCACACCTTTTGGGTTTGTAAGTTTGTAGAATCATTTAGATTTCCAGCCTTATCATTCTTTTTTTATTAAGACTTTTAATTTCTCTGTTTTTCTAGTCCTCTCGTCCCTATTTTCGATTGATATTTTCGTTTTTTATTCCCTGAACCCGAATTGAGTGCCTTATGGTGATAATTATTTTTCGAGTCTTAATCAATCTTTTTTTTTTTTTTTTTAGTTTTAGTCTAATTAGATCCAATTAGTGCCGTCACTCAAGAAAGAAAAGATCTGACTTTTTTGACTAAAATACCCGTACTTTTTGTTGTGCTTGTTGTTTGCTTTGTTTTGTTTTGAACACAACACAAACACTTCTGCTTATTATGGACATTATGTGATAATTTTCTGCTTTAAAACACACACGCACACACACATTTTTCCTGCTGTATTGTGTTGCCTTGTGTGGGCTGCCTGTGACATCTCGTCTCTCTAATGAGAGCAGGCAGATGAGAATCTCCACACCACAGAGTGCGAACGGCGTTCATCTGCTGTAACAGGATGTTAATTCCACAGATAGAAACTAAAACGCCGCCTCCACCTCCTTTCTTTTCAGCGCCTCTCCGAGGTAATACAATTTCCTGCCTCTGAAAGGGTAAAAGCTCCTTTTAAACAGCCAGCCAGAGGCAGGGGCTCGGGGCCGAGGCAGCCACTTGTGTTTCTATTCATTAGGGGTGTTTTTATTCAGCCTGCTTTGCCTGAGCATCCGGCCCATTTTCATCTAACTCAGCTGATTGAGGACGTTTCCTCGACGCACTCCTCTTCACCTTCCAGACTTAACGAAGGGAGAGTTCTTCGCTAACAAGAGGCGCCTTCTAGCTGTTGATTAGAGACGTTCAGCTGTATGAGCGTTCGTCACGTGATGGACGGATACTCTCATCTTATTCTGGCCTTTAGTTTGGATGCAGTTGCACGATATTGTACAGAATATTGAGTTTTTGCAGAAAGCTGCCTCGCAAAAAGGGTTCATGCTCAGACTTTTTCACAAGGTGATTCGTGATGGGATTAAAACTGATCATCAGTTTTCAGGTCTGATACTGACTTGGGCCTGTAACAAATAATCCTGATCAATTTTTGAAATAATAATCAACTAATTTAGTCATTGATTAATTGCTAATTGGAGTACACCAATTCTGGGGGGGGGGAGACCATTTTGCTCAAATAACACACCCAGAGCCATAATTATATTAAAGCTGTAAAAAAGATGCACATTTTGGTTTTAAATAAAAAAAAACAACAAAAAATGAGTTTAGTTTAAAAAAAAAAATTAGCTGCAGATGCATCCTTTGCTACAAATGATCAAGTGTTCACTAATGGAATGTTATTGCGTCTTAGACAAATGTTTTCCGATTTCAAAAAGGTAATTACTTTATTTACATATGTTAGTGTATTTATGTATATGTGTATTTGTAAAAACAGCTTAAGTTATGAATTGACAAGTCTGCAGAAAGAGACAATTTTATTATGCGATTAATTGATTGCCAGTTGCAGCTGTTCTCTGGCTACAGATTTATATCTGAACTTTGTATAGGCCCTTTTAACAAAAGATATATCTTTATTCTCTTTCTAACTCTTGGCTGAATGTTTGGGCTCATTGTCCTTGCTGAAGGAAAACCTTTGACTCTTTTTTTTTTTTTTTTTTTTTTAGCCTCTGTCAGATGTTCTTCACTTATTTAGTTCCATCTAAATTCCCATCAATCGTTAACCAGCTTCCGCATTCCAGCGCAGCATGACTCTGCCACCACCATGTTGAATACTGATGTTCAGTGTGTGTTTTCTCTTTTGATTTTTGCTACACATCATTCTGAATGAAGTTCTGTTTATGTTGTTTCTTGGTCTTGATGATTGTTTGTTCTCTGCTTCAGTCATTCTGGGATTAAATTAGAAAGCGGTGGACTCGGTTTACAAATGAGGCATTTCAGATTTCTATTTGTAAAAAAATAAAATAATGTAAAATTACATGTATGTAATTCTCACTTACGACTTTGTGTCGCATAGAATCTCAGTGAAATACAATACGCTGACAAAATGTATAGAGACTTGTCTAGAAGAATCGATCCGTCATGGCTGCCTGTTTTTGTCACAGATTTTATTCTGATCTCTCTCCAGGTTACTTCTTCATCGTTTGGCCCCGTGAAAACCTATGAGCTGCTCCACCATATGACGGGAAAAGGCTTGTCGGCCAAGTACCATTTCCCCCGGCAGCCGTGCTTATACCAGCCCAGTATGGTTGCAGTGCAGGTCATCCTGACCAACAGCTCAGATCACAGCCTGGAAGAGATCCATATAGGAGATCGGAGCCCAGGCAGCCTGAACATCCACTGCTTTAACACTGTTGGTGAGTCGCTTGCACAGACAAAAACGGCAACACCAGTTATGCCATACATTTGTAGCCACAGCTTGGAAATGTCTCCTGCCTGGATAGATGCTTTGTATGAGTTTGTTAGTCACTTTAAAAGAAAAAAAGTTCACATTTGCTTTAAAGGGGAACTATTATTCAAAATGTAGTTGTTTTTTTTTTTTTAGCTTTACATCATGCTTTAATGTTATTCTCTCCTCAAAAACACAGCTTTGGTTCTTTCATTAATGACTGAGAAATTTGCCAATCTCCATGGCAACTATTCAGCTTTGCAAAACACCTGGGTCTACCTAGCCCCGCCTCCTCTTTAGAGCTACAGTCTGTGAGCTTCTGACTCTGGCACTCAGCTCCTTCAGACTAGCTTACAGCAATTGGCAAACACCTGGTGAGCTATATGAGCTACTTCTCAGAGCAACACCTGTCAAAGTGTTTTTAAAGGGTTAAAAGAGCGGCCATGTTGTGATGACGTCCTGAAGGCGGAGTTTCAGAAATATGAGGAGTTCTTAAAGAGATGGAGGCCCGATTTCAAGGCGTTAAATTAGGACAAGACTTGGTCTTTATCTCATATATGTAGCATTTTTTTAACAACTGAAGTTAACCGTACTTGATCGTGCTATAACATTTTTATTTTAAATATTGTATAGAATTGTTATTTAGTGATGTATATTAAACCTTTATATCTTGATAATTTGAGATCTCTTCTTTTCTTCTTTGGCCAAAACGGACAAATTTAAAAACTACTGGTGGGCCACAAAATTTATTAAATTAAAAATACAAAAATTAGTTTGTGATTTATAGGTTTTTATGAAAGTTTATGAAATTTGTATGTCATTAACAATCAAACACATAAATAGGACTTTTGACTTTTGCTTTATAAAATAAATAATAATTTCATGGGCCACAAATGGTCCTCGGGCCACACTTTGGACACCCCTACTCCATGTGGCTTATTGAGATTTTTCTTGGCTCGTTGTGTTTTCCAGACGGATCTTAAATGATCATCAAATCGTCAAATACCCTCTAAGCCCATTTAGCCCCACTTCTACTAAAAACAATTAAATAAAAACAGCCAACGACTTATCACCAGATCTAATCATATCACATTTTCATTGATATCGACCAGAAAAAGAAAATTGACACGCCGTCCCCGTTTTCCGTCTGATAAACTGTACCTTTAAAACCTCTGGTGCGTGCGGGCCCTGAACGCACCGTGAGACAGAAGCGGTGCGCGGTGAAGCATGCTAAAAGCGCCCTTTGCAGGGGATTGATTGGGCATTGAAGGAACTCATGCAGCCAAACGGTGGGTAATTTGGATCGATTGAGTGTGGGTACGGTGAGCCAGAGGCTGGCTTTAGTTTGGATGAACTGCAGGGGGATGAATACAGACAAAAGCTTTGTGTTGAGCTGCTTTATGCCTGTTTGATGAAGGATGATGATGATAATGAGCAAATTTGCTCTTTTCTGCTGCCTATTGTCATGTAGCATTATACCAAAGGACTCTGCTGTTTACTTTTGAGTTCAGTTTCTGCTGGTTATGTGTGGAGAGGCCTCCTTAAGCTTGTCACAATAAGCAATAAATCAATTAGTCAGAAAATAAATTAAAAGGAGCGTAATAATTTCCATTTGGACACCGGTCGTGTAAAAAAAAAATCGACAAAAAAACGCTCTCCTTTAAAGTAATTGAAAAGCTACCATTTTGAGAAACGCTGCAAACATTTAACAGCCAGTACAAAGCAGTCTGATCTTCCTGCCACTTTTGCCCGTTTTCCCTGTCTCAGCTGAATGACTGTGAAGTTTGTAAAAACTAAAATAATCAATTTTAATTGTTTTGTTTGTTTATTTTGGATACTTGAAATGTTTTCTGGTTCCAAATTAAATGTTCTTTAGAAATTAAATTAATTTGGATATTTGAGTGGGTGTACTTGGATTATTATGCTAATATTGTTATTATATTGGTTGAAAATGACTGTAATGGTCTCAAATCGACGATATCATGTATCACAATAAGTTCTGGGACTATTTATTATCCAGCAAAGTTTACCGAGACAGGCCGTAAGGATCCTGTCATGCAAATAAAGAAAAAAATTATCAGCATTTATCAGCAGTGATCACGTTTTCTAACTTGTGTAAAGTCGCTCCAAACTCCATGTGTCACTTTAAGATTCCGATTCTCTCCAACATTTTTAAACTCCTCATATTTTCTACCTCAGCTCTCCTGATGCTGATTTAGTCCTTGACGGCTCTGTTGCTGTGGAAAGATGCTTCTCTTTCTTATTTCTTCTTTTTTTTTCCTCTTCAGAGGCTGAATTTGTCAGGAAAGTAGATTGAAGGATAGATTTCTCACACGTGGCGGCCTTGCTTTGCGATGTAGAAAACACACGCCGTGTAGACGCTTGTCTGTTCCACTCCACTCTCCCTTTCCTTCATCCTCCCCCCATCGTGCCGCACACCCTGCCCTTGGAGCTCACTCTCTCTTCTCGTGTTTTTTTCCCCCCCCTCCCCTTTACTTCCACTCTCAGAGCGGCTGGAGCCGGGGGCCTCGGTGAGCGTGTCCATGGGCATCGACTTCAGCGACTCAACACAGGCAGCCAACTTCCAGTTATGGTAAAATAACAGGAAACCCTGGAAAACAATTAAAAACTCACATGTATGACTGCTTGAATCAATTTCACCAACTGCTGGTTTTGCCTCTCTTGTTTGTTCTTGCTGTTAATTTTTTTTTCTTTTTGTTTTCCCCCCTCACTTTGCCTTCGTTCCCAGGTGAGACATCAAATGCGATTGATCCCGTTTCACTGGGATAACAATTATTCCCCCCTCTCCCCTTCCACTAATCAGCCCCAACCCAAATCAGCCTGCTGAATGCCATTGGCACTGCTGCTCAGCTGATCAATAACCTTATCAGAAAATCTGTCTGAGATGGAGAGGACGGATCAATCCGCTCCAAAATTCTATTCACAGAGCCATCGGTTTGCTCAGCAACCAGAGGAGAAACGTTTCCAAAAAAAAGAAAGAGGGACGCAAGACCACTCAAAATACATGATGCGTTATTAGCATTAGCATCAGTTTAAACTAAAAAGCATTTTAAATGGACTCCACTGCTCACTTAAATATGTATATAATATGTTATTTAAGCCAGAAGCAACATTAGTGAACATATTTGAACATAAGCAAATCATTTCCTATAGTTTTTAACAGTCTATAAATATTTTTAGAAATATCCATCGGTTTTTTTTATAAATAAAGGCTTCCTCAAAGCACAAACTGTGTTTTAAAGATTTTGTATTAATTGTGGAATATTCCACATTTGTTGGAAATATATTTAAGTTTGTTTTCACAATGTTATTGTGCTAAAAAAATAATTAGAATGTAGTTTCAGTCACTGATGTGTGTTTTAACGGTGTTCTGCTTAATATAAAGTTTTTTCCACTTCAGTTTATCTCTGATTCAGGTTTTGAAATATCCAGATTCTCTAAAATCTGGGAACTAGCCCTTTAATTTGGTTCTGATGAAAAGCCGTGTTTGGATGCTAGCCCTAGTGGTAACGTTTTCTTGGAGCTTTCAAATAACTTTCTGTTACAGTTGTATAAAAATGTCATAAAATATTTAAATAAGAATATTTAAATTTTGAGTTTTGTGGCCATACATGAAACACACTTTTATCATCAAATGTTCATTAGTGCTTAGACTCCTTTCACCAACCAAAGGGACACAAAAAAATTGGATAATGTTTGTGTTGCACCTTTTCTTTATAATCATCCCGAGGTCCAAGCAAACATGATAAATAAACCATGTTTGTCAAAAAACGTAAAAATATTTTACTTTTTTTTTTTTTTTTTTTTTAAATCCATGAAAGTATACAACAGAAGATGATATTAATTTGATTAATCTGCTTTATGTTATATGAGTGCGGTTCTAAATCTAATACAGTTCTAAGAAAGTTAAGCTTTTTAGACTGATTGCAGCCCTGGTCAAGATATTCTGTCCACAAAACAATCTAAGGTCCAGTAAGGAAAGCGTTAGATTTTCTTTTCATGGACTCTTTGTAATCCTGTTCGTCCCTCCTCAGCACCAAGGAGGACCAGTTCAGCGTGTCCATCCAGCCCGCCGTAGGAGAGCTGTTGATGTCCAGCACCATGAAAGAGCCAGACTTCTGCAGTGAGCAAAGTGAGTGCATGTTTGTGTCATGCTTTTCTCTTTGAAGACGTAAAATGCGTCACAGTCCAACAGATTCTCAGGTGCACAAGCAGGCATCATAATTTGGAAATAATAGTGTGAGGCCAACAGGCAGGTGCAGGGACGATGCAATTGTTGCTCAACCCTTAGCCTGGTGGAAGGGCAAGTAAAGCCTGGTGGGCTGCCAGGCTTATAATGCACTGGGGGAAACCCTGGGCCTAAATAATCAAACCCGCTCCGACCCCTTAGGCACCGTGTTTGAGCCCGACTCGACAAATTATAGGCTTATGCCCACAGTAAACGCGTGTTATTTTAATTAAGGTATTATTGACTTCATTTTTTGACTATAACTGGAGTGAGCAGTATAACTTCTCCCATTTTCTGCTTCCGTTTAGCATGTTTCAGCTTCATTTTTGTCGCTTGTAGTCGCTGTCTGAGTCAAGTGCAAATCGTCTGGGATGTGTGATTGATAGGAGCAGAATAGGGTGCAGTGCGCTGCGCCCGTTACAGTCTACTGAACTTCTACACCTTAATTTATTTCGTCTGTCAACAGGGTAATCTATCTAATCACCTAGTTGCACTTTAAAAAGTAGAAAACAGGTTTTCCAAATTTCGATTTGGGTTGTAAATCTAAACTCCACATTTCATTCTGATGCAGTCCTGCTTGTGATCACTGTGGGCTTATTTTTTTATTTAGACCAACCACTGTCACATAAAACCTATTTACCATATCTGTTTACATGTGCATAGAGTAACAATAGCAAAATGTGTAAATTCTTCCAGCTGGTCCACATCCTCTGGATGATGTGGTTCCTTTAGGGAACGGAGAGGAACGCCTCCCACCCGTCAGCGAGCTTCTGAGTGCTGCTAAATGCTGCTTCTGCATTAATTAGCCTTATTCATGATTGTCTGAGCTCAACTGCACTTAGATAAAAGCAAAGCGAGATTTAAGATGAAGTAACAGCCTGTTCGTTCGGACCATTTTCTCTCGAACAAATGTACTTTAGTGTATCCCATTGGAGGGAAGTCAATAACTTATTTCAGGTAATAGGTTTTTATTATTATTATTTGACGGTGGGACCACTTTAATTTCTACCTAAAATGTTCCTATTTGTCTCAATTCGTTTATTTAAATCCTTTCCCATTACTTGGCACAGATGAACTCTCCTTTTTTTTGTTGGTCTTTTATTATTTACATTCGCTCTTTTACACAGGATAGATTATATTCGCATGCTGAAAGGTTGTGGATGGTTTCAATATTCGGTTCTGTACTTTGAGATGGACCGATCAGAATTTTGTGGTCGATTTAGAAGATTTTGAGCCACCAAAGTTTTGACAGATTCCAAGCTATACTTGGATTTAAAAAATAAAATGACATTGAAAATCTTTTTTATAGCTCTTAGGCGATTTCATGCTTCAGAGGAGTTTCTGTGAAACTGTGTTAAATAAGTTTAAAACGGTAACAAAATATTTCTTCACATTTTAAACTATCTTTAGGAGCTTTTTATTGATAATTACTGCTGCTAGCATTACTGAAACCACACTTTATTTAAGCATTTAACTGATTCTGGAAAGAACTAAGGTAGCGTTTTCCCTCAGTGGTAGTGCTTAGGATGCGGTGCATTCACCCCTTTGAAAAATATAGTATTTTTGAGTTGCTCATCAGCTTGTCAAGGATTGATTAAACACTGAATCTTTCCAACTTTTACTTCAATTTTCATAAATTTTACACGTAACTTAACGCATAAAATTACGTTTTTGTTGTTTTGTGATTTTTCTGAGCAAATATTTTGCATCTTCTCAGAAAAGCTCATGGGCATGAATGAGACTTCAGCAACCATCACCATGGCAACTGCAAACACCTCCAAGCAGAACATCAGCAAGCAGGTCCTGTCGGTGGCTAATGTAGGAGTGGTTTCATCTGACCAAAACAACCTTCAACGGTAACTAACACACACACACACACATTTCACATGCATTCACTTCTCTTGTGAAAACATGTGTATTCATAACATGTCTTATTATGTATGTAATGATGCTTACACGTAGCTTGTTATAAATATTAGAATGCTCATTTAGTTCAGTCTAATTTGTTTTGTGCAGTGGTTTCCAAATGCATGGCTTTACCAGGTTTTAGTAGGTTTTATTTCTTAGTGATTGCAGAACTGCAGCTGTGATCACACATTTTAAAGGTCCATGTTACTTCTTAAATTAGTCATGACATGAGTTCTTAAACTGAGCAGGAAAAAATACAGATTCATTTTACTATATATATATATATATCTATATATAGATCTATATATAGATATCTATATAGATCTATATATAGATATCTATATAGATCTATATATAGATATCTATATATAGATATAGATATATAGATATCTATATAGATCTATATATAGATATCTATATATAGATATAGATATATAGATATCTATATATAGATCTATATATAGTAAAATGAATTACCCCTTTATAGGGGGAAAAAGTTGACATCTCAGGAACTGAAGATTGACAACTTTTTTTTACAAAGAAAAATAAAATACCCTTAGTTAAACTGGAAAGAGAGCATTTGTGAACGTCTTGACACAAACTTCAGATCTGTTGTTTGGATCTTGGACGTTGTGGATCTCTGCAGCTCCACTTTCTTCCATAATTATTCTTTTTATCATTATTATTATTATTATTATTAATTTATTTTTATTATTTTTTTGCCCGGGCCTTTTAGATTATAGATCGGCTGCTGTTTTTGTAACCTGTCATCTATTCACACAACTTCTACGTAAATAGATGTTATTGGTTGCATTAAGTTAGATTTATGAGTTCCAGATTAAAGGTGTTGCATTTACTTTTCAAAAAGACATTTTCCATCACAGACATGTCCTGTTTCTGTTGATCCATTGAATACAATCCTACTGAACTACTTTAAATCTAAAGGAAATCCAACTTTTTTCTATTACTATTATTATTATTGGATATTTCTTCTGGAATCCTTTTGAATTGAAAGTTTTGCTAAAGTGCGTTTCTGTCAGAGTGAAGTTGCCTGTTGTGACACGCATACAAGCCAGGGGAATGCCCTGAGAAGCCTGGCTGTGTAATTGGTGTACACAGAGTGTGCTAATGAGCTTCCTCCTCTGTCATGCACACCCGAACACCTGATAGATAATTACACCTCCCGCTCTCCCTCTGTTTCCTGCTCTGTCCCTCTTTCAGTTCCTCCCCCCACCCCCACAAACACCCCAACCTGTCTCACCCTTTGCACTGCTGTCTGTCTTTCACTTCCTCTTTGTCTTTCACTCCTTCCCTCTCCTCCTCCTTGTCCTCCTCTCTGCCTGGTCGTGATTTCTTTATAGATTTAGGCTTGAACAGCTGCGAATCGTCCGAGACGTTGGATAAATGAGGGCCACCGAGGAAGTTGGGAGTGAAGAACATAAATAAATAAATAAATAAAATAAGAGGGAGGCATTTTGTACAAGGGCGCAGAGAGCCGAAAGACTGAGTGGAAATCAATGGTAGCCGGTGGGAGAGGCTGGCGACCGATACGCCCATACTTCATTCAGAATAACCAATAGATCAGACGACTCTGCGCTATCAATCTCCTTTTCTGCCTCTGTGACGGCTCAAGAGGAAGACGCTGTCCTGCGGTAATGAAGACGCTCTTCCAAGCTGTCCCTATGATCAGCAACTTGATGGAGTTCCTCGCCGACAGAATCCCCAATAAAGTTAACCACCCGGGTTCAGAGGCTTGGATCTGTTCTGTCATATTTCACTCCGGCCGTCCTCCAAGTCTCCGCTGCTGCTGCTTCTTCTTCTTCTCCTTCTCCTTCTTTTGTTTTGCACACAAACAACTGGCTGCCAGAAAGGAATTGGCTTTATCGAAGCTCCTGCACCGCTGGCTTCATAGGCATGTCTACTACTAATTAGAAATGCACCGATCAGACATTTTTCTGGTCAATATTGATCTCATCTGGGTTGAATTGATAAATTGGCGTCAATATTCTTACTTTTATTTCATTTATTTACTGTTCATTATGACAAACATATTTTTTGTAATATGTTAAAGATTTTTAATGAAAGTGATTAGTTTGGAGAAAACAAATCTCATATAGTCTGTTAAGTCAATTTGCTGTGCCATAAGCAACTAAATATCAATCAACCATCCATATTGATACATCTTCAAAAAACACAAAACGGGCAATGTGCAGCCATAGAGATGATGATAAAGAAATAAACATATCTTTGTAATGACACAGCACTTTACTGAATCAAAATGCTTCATTATACCTTGATAGAATCTTGTATTTTATTTTTAAAAGTAGAAATTGATCTACTCTCTTTGGTTTCTTTAACATTAACACAACGTTCCATTAGTTTACTTCTTTCTTCTTCTTTTTTAAATCTCTGATTCTCTCAAATTCTTAATCGACCGATACTTCCATTAGAAATGGATCTTATCTGGTTCCGCAAAAGTCTGAAAATCAGCCCACCCGGTCACACCTGCAGGTACACGGGTAACAAAACTCACCTCACTGGTGCCACCTTGGCAACTTTTCACTACATTAGGCAACTTTTTAGACGAAACAATCAGTATTGGCTAAAATCGGCAGGTCAAGCTTTTTTTAAATCGGTGATCTGCCAGAAAACTGCAATTAGTGCGTTTCTAAAATTTGTGGTCTTTTTTTCATTATTTTGATTACAATCAATTCCTATTTCCTACTTGTGTCTTCTTAGGCTTGCTGCAGTTATTAAAAAGAAAAATCTAATATTTTTTAATATTTGACCAGCCAACCACCAATCAGACCTGATCAGGAGAAAATGAGCAGATTCTAATCTCTGGTTATATTTCCAATGTCAAAATAAGTTCTGCATGTATCCAAGCAACTGAAATCAAGATTCACCCAAGTTTTGTCAAAAAGGCTAGCATCGACATGCTAATGAAAGGGTTTTCTCCTGCTGTGTGGAGCAATGTGGTGCTGCCCCTCCCCTGCCTGTTTCTGCACACTCCTTTCAGCTGGCTGAAAGAATGCAACTTCACTTTTCTTATGCTTGCATTAAGGCAAAAATCACAATGTTTTGAAATGTGAACTGTTGGTCAGTTTGTTACATTTTTTTGTTTTAATGAAATTTTAAGAATTGCTTGACAGGAACAATGTTAATAACTTTCCAGTAATTTTCAAAACAAAAGCTTGCACGACAGGGGAGAAATATAAAAGTTTTGCATTTAATTTTGAACACCTCCATCTACAACCTTGTTTTATGACTAGTAACTTTATTAGGACTGATTTATTCATGTCAACGATTAGCTTTAGTGATTATTTTGCAGATTGTTTGCAGATTATTGTGCCATGTTGAAAATACAGATTAGCTCATTACTTTTTTGCTCGACATGCAAAAAGCAAGTTTTTTTTTTTTTGCCCCTATAAGTGGCACAAATTACCCACGCATTGCTGCAGTTCCTGCTTTAAATGGCGCTCACACACAGACATTAGATTAATCATTCAGATCGGATACACCCACTGAGAGCTTAATGTAGAGGTCACTCTGCATTAAATGTGACGCGTAAAGTGACCTCCATCAAGAATCCCTTATTTCCAAAGAAATCCCCAGAGAAAATCTCAGTAAAATCTGAAGGGGGAAAAAACAGGATTAGAAGTTTGGATTCAGATTGGAAATAAAACGTAATATCAGCGGTGTGGAGTGGAATTGAGCTCTGGTTTTGTTTGACAAAGCGACAACCCGTTCTCCTTTGCGTCCCTGCACTCCTGCCATCCGTCAGCAGGGTGCAGCACTGCTTTTCCCACATAGGCCATCAAAGCCGAGAGGGTGGGGTGCGAAGAGGAGGGGGGGGGGCATTGCCACTGAAACAGAGAAATTGATTGCTGGAAAGGGGGGATGGCAATAAATCAAGCAGGAAAGCAAATGTAGAAAACGCTGTTCTTGTTTATGTCTAAACAGGCGGAATAGAATAAATGTGCTCTATTTTTCAGTCCGTTTGAAAGCAAATTTGATCGAATTTTGCATGCGTTGCCAATCCCCACTGGTTAGAGCCCAGTTTTTCCCCACCCAAAATAAGTTTGGAGGGGGGAAAAAAAAATCAAAATCTGAACCCTTTTGATTTATAAACTGTGCTTTATCTTTTTACACTGGGTTATAATTAGATTATGTTTCTCTAAACAGATTTTTCTTTCTTTCTCCCCTCTGTTGTGTTCTCGTTCCCGTTCTGCGTTTAATTTACTGCAGCCTAATTAAAGCGACGAGCTCTCTGAAGCTTCGTGTTCTCCTCGTTTCACTCTGGGTTTTTTTTTTTTATATATTTTGTCTCCGTTGCCCGTTTGTCCTCCCCTCCTCATCTTCGCCTGTGCCGTCCCCACCGTACGGCCGCGATGCGCACGGGCTTCCTGGTTCTAATTGGAGCTAATAGCTTTGGCTAGCTGCCTGGTCTGACTCGACCCGCCTGCGTCCAGCTCCAGCGAGGAACCGAAACGGCCTCACAGCTGCAGCTTCTGTATCCGTCTGACCGGGACCGAAACGTGCCGTTTAGTCATCGTCTCACCTGACTCGCTCATTTACGGAGCTTCGGACGTGTTTGGATGTTTGGTTCAGTCTTGGTCGCAGAGCTCGATTCCCCCTGTGGCCACTGTTCCTTTAGTGTTCAGCTACAGAATTAGATTTCATAATTTAGCGGGTTTGGATGTAAAAATGAAATTAAGAGTACAGAAAATGGTTCTATTCCACGCCTTTTGTGAAAGATGAAATCTGTATTTATTTATTTTTTACTCCTTTAAATAATTTAATGCATCCTTTAGCTATGAATTACCAGATTGTGTTTCACATTCTGTAACCATTTTAGATTGTAGTTTGTTTGTTTTTTTTACCTTCTAAGTCAGGGATGTCCAAACGGTGGCCCCGGGCCCATTTGCAGCACTCTGAATGATTATTCTTGGACCCTTTCAAGAATGTAGCAAATTTGCGATAGCTTCAAGATTTTTCCAGACAAATTTAGTCATCATAAAACATTTGTTTATAAAGCAAAGTATTTTTTTTCTTTTATTAACAATGTTTCTGTTTTCATTGATTAGCCTTTGCTAAATCCAGCAGGTGCTACCCAGTTCCCCAATTCTGTTCATGTTGAGGCTAATAGAATTGGAACGTTTTGCAAAGACATTTTACAATTAGTCATTTAATTGTTGAAAAGTCTAAATTTAATACAGGATTTTAATAGTAGACTGAAATCTGTTAAAGTGACCCCTGGATTGACGTAGCATAGCAGCTCTGCATATGAATAGAGTAAAAAAACGTTCACAAAAGCTGGAAAAATTATAATATATAAGCTATAAGTTACAAGTATATAATTGATGAAGTTAGTAACTTGTTTTGGCATAAAATTTAACTAAAAATGGTTTCAAAAAGGACTTTACCTGAAACTTACAGAAACCCTGTAGGGTTGTTGGTATGATGACCAAAGTATTAAATCGACTGCAGAGTCTATAAGAGTTTCTGGTTTAAAAAAACAAAAGCAGAAACGCTCCATCGGAGTTTCTACAGTGTGGTCAAGATGGCAGAAAACTTCTCAGAAACCTCCAGTTGAATAGAACAAAGACCACTTGTTTAAATATGACTGCTGTGTTTTGTTGTTTTTTCCTTTTTTGCAAGCTGGACATAATTTGGAAATATTTCAGGTGACTGTGACTAAAGGATTCCCACCTTTAGCTCCACTCATCATGCAGCTACTATCACAGTGCTATGTTCAAAGAGTTTGCATTTAATTTTGATTAACATTTTTCTCTTTAAACACTGATCATTTGATCTTAGTTTAGATTGCAGAAGAAAATGAAGGGATTACAGGATTATAACTCTTTATGCTTTGATCATACGGTGCACAGATAAATCTGCAGAGATTTCCTGAATTTTGACCGATTTTTGTGAAACAAATCTTATCCACAAAAATCTGAAAATCGATCATTGTCCACTTTTTTCCCATGACAACTTTTTGTTGTCAGTTTAGGAATTTTGTTGCCGTATTTAACGACTTTTTAGGCAAAAAATAATAATTTGTATCTGCCAAAATCAGAATCTGTGGAGATCTGTGCAGATGCAGTTTCGGGGGGCACAGAAACTGCAATCGGTGCACCCCTACATAGTCACCAACATTGCATTGATGATTCTACACCAGAAAATATGGGAATTCACATGTTTTGATATATTCAATGAACAGGATAAAAGAAAATATCTTTCTACTGTACTCCACCGATCAGAAACGATCAAGAGGAAATTGGTCGATTTTGACATCTAGACGATTTAATATTGTGATTTGAAATACTATTTCTAATTTGATCTACGAGTTTGGAGAAGTATGAAAAGATGGTTTAAAGAGGAAGCCAGTGTAAAAGGTTGAAGCCCAGTTTGTGTTTGCTGTGACCAGGCAGAGGAGAGGCAGATGGCACTCCCAGGCTCCGCTCGGTGCGGAGAGAATCACAGATAATTGGAGAGCGATGCTTAGCCGCAGCCCGGACGATCGATGTCAATCCACCTGCTTTAAGTCCAGGGCTAATGCTTTGCTTTTCTTTTCCACGCGCTGCAATTAATCCAGCGCTTAGCCCGCTCTACGGAGAGAGCAGAATACCAATGACCCGTTTAAGGGCACGCTCGACCTTAATCGCTCCCTCCTGGTCCATGAAGATGCGCTGATGTTGTGCTACATCCAGATGTGATGTGTTTTTTTTCTTCTTTTCATCCTTTTGTGCACCAGAACATGCACACAACTGCAAAGCATTCAATGAAAACGGCCTCGGAAATCAAACGCGATCTTGTGCTTTCGGCAGCTCTTGTTGGAGCTGTGCGCGTGAACGAGAGCACACATCCACATCTCCTGAGACGAAATGCTAGCGGCCTCAGGGTGGTGTTAACTGGCTGAATAAATGATAGATTTATATCCTAAATCCATTAGCAAAGCCACAGGGACTGCATAGACCCCCCACCCCCAAGCTACTGACAGAGAGGCGAGGAGGGAGGGAAACAAAGCAACTATGTGTTTGTTTGTCACATAAAGAAAGTAATCTATCAAATTTTATACTTTTAAGGGTTAGAAGAGGCCGAGGCCACAGCATGGATGCCTGTCGGGTAATAACCGATTTACAACAGTTTAATTATTTGAAAAAATGAAAGCAGAAACAAGTTTTGTTTTTTTTTTCCATTCATTCCTGAATGAGTCTGTCTCTGCTGAAGTGGCTAATATTTTAATTAAGTCCAAGGAGGACTCTCTCTTTCCTCGCTGAGAGCGTCGTGATAAACTCCCTCTCGTCTGTTGATGGTAATTTAGCGGCTCCCCAGAGACGTCACCCCCTCCTCCAGACTCTTCGGTCTGTGCGTGCGCGTCGTCTCCTCCGCTCCCCGTTGCTAACGTGCGCGTGTGCTAATTAGCCGAGGCATTAGGCCCCCGGTCGCAGCGCGGCACGGCGCCCGTCCGCGGCCCGTCCTGTGGGAGCTCTTCACAGGCTAAGTGGGTCCCTTTGTGGGCTGTTTGTCAGGCCTAAGCAGGCCGCCGCAGGGGGTCTTTGTTGCGGGAGATGTAGTGTTAAACGGAGCCAGATGGCTAGGAATGTGTCACGTGAGGTCCCGGCTCAACACCGTCACGCTCAAAGAGGGTCACGCCGGGTCATAGCCTCTGTCTACCTCTTGTTAGCTTCTCTCAATGGGGACCATGTGCACCCAGATTTGCCCCCCTGGTCTGCGGGAAGGTATCCAAGGAAACGGGGGTGGACTGAATCGTCCGCATGGCCCCAGAGGGAGCTGGTGGGACAGGGTTTTGGGGGGAGGAGGGCGGCGTCGGCCATGGAAGTCCCAGAGCTCCCACACAGTCATAGACTCTCACAGTCCATAAAAGAGGCTGAGTGCTGTTTGACGGGCATAAAGGGCGTGTTCTGTCCCCGATGGCCCCGGTCCGATGGGATAATAGACTCTGTTGCTCTGCTACATGTGGCTTAGTGCAGAGCCAGACTCACTCTGCTCGCCTCGTTCGTTTCTACAAACATACTTTATGTCCAGTAAGAAAAAATTGTTGTATTCCTGAAAGAAATTGCTTTCTGGTTTGCTTGGTCATTTTTATTTATTTTTTTTTTGAAGAAATGAAGCGATTTTTGTTACAAAATCTATTGGTTTTATTCAAACCAAATGCAGCTACCTTCCTAATTGGGGGTCATTTACAGTCCATCCCCCAAAATATTAATAAAATCCATTAGGTTTTGTCTGTAATGCAACTAAATGTAAATGTTGAGGTGGTAGGTAAGTTTTCATAAGACATTTCCTTTGAAAAAAATGATTAAAATTCTCATTATGTGAAGATTTTTGAAAGTGGAATGGAAATATCTGAAATGATTTCAGTCAGTAGTTGTCTGAGGTTAATGCCTCTAATCTTGAGTTCACTAAAGTGAAAGGCCTTCCTGGATTTGATGGCCTTACATAGGCCTGTCGCAATCAATCAATCGAATGATAAATGAAAACAAACTCAATAATTTCCATTTGCACGATTTATTGTTTTTCTCTTTTCTCTCTTTCTACCAAATACTGGATGACAAAATGTCTTCAGTCTGGTGCTTTGGTCTCAACCAACCCATTTTTTGAAGGACAATTTTGACTTCACAATTCATTTTATTTCTTGTTTCTGTTTTGTAAATTTTAGATATTTAAAATGTCTCCCAGTTTCTGTGCTAAATGTTAATTAGAATTAAAAGTTTCTTTGAAAATGTTGTCTTCCATTATTGTACCATAACCTTTGTGTTACTTGAAAATGATCTAAAAACAATTTTATTGTGATAATTTAATAATTTATCGTCCAGCAAAATGTATTGTGTCATGTCTAGCTATGCATAATTCACCTTCATGTGGTGGAGGGTTTTTAAAGTATTACATAGGCCGATTTTAGTATTTTATCTGTTGGCTATGGTTTTGTATGCACTTTGGTCTTTAAGCCGTTACCCTAATAGTGCATAGCTTTTTTTTTTTTTTGTCCCTGCTGAAGTTCTTTTGTGTTCCTGCAGGTTTGCCGGGCGCACCGTCAGCAGCGGAGCTCTGGTTCTGGTTACGCTGGAGCTGAGAGAGTCCTCCACTGCCCTCCTCACCATCAACACAGAGAAGACCGTCATGGCCTCCATGTTGCTCAGAGATCTCAAACAAGCCCTCTCCCAGGCATAGATCTAGCTACCAAGAAGGGGGAACAGTACTTATTAGAAATCTCACATATTTTTTTTATTTCCCCATTTTGGAACGGCTCTGGATCTGTTAACAAGTGTGTGGCGCTTTGTAACTGAAATCCAGGAGACTTGACTCAAAATGGACTGGAAGCAATGAAGAAACTCCTGTTCAGTGTTTTCCACTTTAAAAGGCAGGCGTCTTTAGCGAGGGTTGTCCCAAAGCATCAGAATAAATATGTGAAAGTCTTGGCAGTGTTAAAAGGCATCACAGATATGACTCTACATTTTCAAATGTGACACTTTTCTCATTGTGTTTACATATCCACTACCTTTTAGCCACATAAATAAAAAATACTGTTAAGACTCCTTTCACAAAAACACTGACTTTATCTGGACTGTATGGGATAATAGAAGTGCCAAAAAATGAAGATGTTTGTCTAATAATAATTTGAAAAACAATGAAAAGTAGAAAAACATTTTCTTTTTGGCTTTTTTTTAATTTAATTTCTTCAATTTTTAAGATGATGATTAGGGTTTGACAACTGTGCACACACAAATGGGTAAAGCAGAAATTAATGCAAAAGATGAGCAGAACAAATACCAAAAGATCCAGAAGTTCTTTCTATATATTTTCTGAAATTATAAACAAAATTCTACATCCATTAAGATCTGTATTTCATCAATTTGTCATGTTTTTTTTTCTTGTCCTTGCTTATATAATTTTTTTTAACAAATTTATTTTTTCTCTTTTTTTGGCACTCCAGTTATTCCATATTTCTGAAGTTTGTTTCTTCCTGTCAATTTATTTGACTCAATATCCCGTTTTTCAAACTGTCTGTATACTGAGTCTATCGCTGCATCGGTTACCGTGCCGATGAATCATCATTGTGAACCACTCGGGGTTTTTTATTGCCAAGGTCAGAAGGGAGAGATCGACTTTCTCATTAGGAAACTACGAATTAGTGAAACTCTTTAGCTTTACACTCCAGCCTTTAAACAAACCATGTTGATTGATGGCTGAAGCTCCTCCAGCTGGTAATAATGTTACATAGAAAACCAATGATCAATTATGCTCCAAGGTCTTTTTATCTGTATGCTTTTCTGATCAATAAAACATGACTTTGTCAAAGTTTATTTTTTTGTCATCTTTTTTTCATAATGTTTTTTAAACTGATATTTTGGTTACAAAATGTTAGAGTAGGAAGACGATTTGTAACCAAATTGTTGTCTGACCCCGAAACTTCTGCAGTTATTTGCAGGCATTTCACATCAGGTTTTTGTGAAATTATTATATATATATACTGTATATATATATAATAATCTGACCTGTTATAGATTTGTTGAATACATCGTCACTGGTTCTCTTTCTAAATGTCTGTTTTTGCCACATTAGAAGCATGATGTAATTATAGTTCTTTTTACTTTACCCAACCCACAAACTTATCTTGACTTTTTGTTAGAAGATAAGTTCAATTAGTTGCCATTAGCAAAATGGATAAATTTAATTCATGACTTTTCAATGACTTGGTGTTTGCAGGTGGATGTGAGTATTTAAAGTGGGAATCAGATGTTTATTACCAAAAACCTGTAAAAAAAAAAAAATGGAATAATGAAAAATGTTGCATTTCAGTCGCTCTTTTCAGTTAGAGGAATAGAAAATGCCATTTTTTTTGGAAAAAGTTTTTCAATAAAGTTTTTGTTCAAGGATGAGGGGGGGTGGTTTGGGGCTCTATCAAAAGTGCAATTTGCAAAACTGCACTTGAAACACTTTTTTTTTTTTTGCATCACGTGAATCACAGGATCAACAATCAGATGTTATTACTGGTGGAAAAGACTAAGATGACAGGAAGTGGTAGGGGGATGGTTGGGGGGGGGGGTTTATATACAACTTTATTGCATGAACAAACTTAAATCCCATGTGATTTTAATGGAAATGCTGTAAGTGCAAAATTGTGCAAAATTGTGTTTGAATATTATTGTGTCTGTATTATGCAGGATATAAGTGTAATGCAGACGATGTTTTGCGCAGATTTGTAACGAAAGCGCAGCTAGAGAATGTCCTCCAGGAAGGTAAACTACAAAAGATCTTTGAAAGAAGCTGGCTGTGTCTAAGCTTGTACAAGGAAAGTTGAGTGGAAGGAAAAACATTCTATTAGGAAACGATGCAACAATGATAACTGATGGGAACACAAACACGCCAAGTAGGTGGATAAACAGTCACTAAAATCGTATACATCTCTTTCAAAAATAATAAAATGGTGCCATTTCTTTCTTGTACTTGTATGTAATTTCTAACAGCTTCAGAACAACAAACCCAACCATTACTGAATAATAAACATTCTACTGTGCAATTTAGTGATATGTTGTTTTATTTAATGCACCACAGGCACTAAAAACTCCAATGACAGACTTTGGGAGTAAATCTTAAATGTGGTAGCAGCACAATAATTTCTCAGCTATCATACGAAGACACTGAGTTGTATAAAATTATCTGCTGTAAAATATTTAGCAATAAAACCTGTATGAAGATTTTTTTTCCTCCTGTTTTTCAGACTGATGGATGAAATGCCTTAACCTGGCCGCTACGTAAGACTAAGAAGGAGGACGCCGTACCGCGCCGCGCCGCCGGCTGGAGCCGGTTCTGCTGTGTTGCTCCTGGTCGAGTGAAGTTGTGCAGATGTCTGTGATGTGTTTCGGCATTGAGGAGGCCGGCGGTACGGCGTGGTGTGCATTGCGTCTGGCTGTCTTCTCTGGCTCATAAATAGCGTCTCTCTGAGGGCCGTGGTGAACACCTGTTAGCTCATCTGTCACAGGAGCTCCACTCGCATCCATCACCTCTCCCTCTGTACTCATTCCCTCAGCCAGCTGTTCCCATTTCACACACACACACACCTACTTCTCCCCCCTCAACACGGTACCTCTCCACTCGATCAGAGTTTCAGACATATCTGCACACCTGACATGCTACTTCATGAAAAGAACACTTCAACAAAGTGGATGTTCGTTAATGCTGTGATTGTTTCTACTTTCTGCTACAGAGGGGAGAAGAAAATGTGCCTCTTGAAGACTACAAAGTGAGGAAATCTTCCTATGTTATTCACAGAAAAGTGGTAGGTTTAGAAAAACCTTCTAAAATATGTCTTTAAAAGTGGCACACAAAGCCATTTTTAAAGGACACTGCTGTACCTTTTGTGTTGAAAGTTGTCAAACTGCTCTTGCTCGGTGTGTAGGACAAAATGTGAGGAAATGGCGGCGATTTGGGAACATGTCAACTCTGAGAAATACGTCACTTTCTGTTCAATCTAGTTCTGAATAGTGCATACATGTTGGGATCAGCGGTGTGAAATTCAGAGCATTCTGCTGCATCAGGGCCCCATATGTTGCTTTTTCTGAGGTTTCGATGTCTAGGAGAGTCGATTGGTCATCTCATAATAAAACTTCAGTGTCTAATGTCTTCCAACCAATCAGTTGAGTGGTAGCAAAAGCTTCTAATAGGATTTTGCTACCAAAAAGAGTTTTCACTTTCCGTGTCAAGCATCCAGCATACTGAGGTAAGTAAAGTGTCTGCAATTAACTGTTTCACTGCTGAGTTTGCACTGATTTTGTGGCAGTGGTGTGTACACGCTTCAGCCTCTGTTAGCTTATGACTGAATAATATATTCTGTAGTGAAAAATGGACAGAAACTCTTTGCTGGTGTGTTGTTCTTTCATTTGCTCTGTAGATCAACTCAGACAAAATTTTCATTTGCCACTTCTTAAAAACGTGTGAATTTATTAAATGTCTACCACGTCCTATATTCATATCATCTGAGTCCATTACCGGATTGAGAAAAGAGCAGGCAGTGGAGAAAACGTTTCGATTATCCAAAGATCATTACATTGGTGTTTGTTGACGAGGCCTGATTCATTAGTGCTAATTATTCATTTGTCATTGGCGTGTTGTATCATTTCCGTTTCATAAGCAGCTCATCTAGCAATATAATGAGCAACTGTCTTCAATAGCACAAGATTGTATAAATGAGAGACGCAGCTGATTCAAATCCTGTTTCACAGCAATAATTATATCAATTCCAGATGACCAAGAAAAAACAACGGCAAATGCTTTTCTTCTTCCGGCCAGATGGAGAGAAAAACAAATCCGAATGTCCCATTATCATGTAGCTCTTATTAATAAATATTCACACATGAAGGTCTAATTTTTTCAAAGTCTGCAAAAGAAGGGGAATATATTTCACTTTAATCATAAGGCAAAATAGAGCTAAAAACACATGAAAGGATAAGAGCAAAAATATCTGAACAGTTCCAGAAGTTTCCTCGACGGCGACAGAAATCTTTTGATTGCAGTAATTTCCTCAACAGGTTGCAAAACCCAATATTAAGTTGCAGGTAGCATCAGTGTTTTCTAGGCTTATTTTCAATAGTTTGTTTTTTAAAAGTGGTTTTGTTGAGACAGAATTCAAAAGCGGTATCTGATTTTCATTGGTTATTATATTTACTGTCACTTGTGTCAATTTCAAGTTATTTCAGTGACCACTGTTGGCTTTACGTTCATTGGCAGAGGGAGGCCAACCATTTTACCCTTGTGTTTAGGTCTCCCCTTTGAAAAGATAATCTCAAGGAACTTCCCGGTAAAATAATGTCCTAACTCCTTCTCACTGTTCAGTTCATATTTCTTAAAATTATTAATCGTTAAACACAATCTGATCAGGGAGCACCGGTGATAGTTTAAGCAAATTTAAAGGTTTGTGATGACAATCTGCAAAATGACCTCAGAATAAACTGAATTATGTATTTTCCAGGCACATTGTGCCATTTCATAGCATAATCAAATAACTGTTAGCTTGAGTTGCTATAAAAACGCTTTAAAAGATATTTTTGTATTTTAAGGCCTTGTGAAATTGGACCTGTGTCTCTTTAAAAACTCCTGCTCTTTCTAAACTCCGCCTTCAGGAAGTCATCACTACATGGCTCCTCTATTAACCCTTTAGCAGCGTTTTTAACCATCATTTCACTGAGAAGTAGCTCTTATAATGAGCTCAGAAGATACAGCTCCACCAGGTGTTTGCTAATTGCTGCTGGCTAGTCTGAAGGAGCTCAGTGGCTAAAACCGCAGCTCAGAGGAGGAGCTACGTCCATCCAGACATTATGCACAGCTGAATGGTTGCCATGGCAGATGAAAGAATTTCTCAAACATGTTCTGAAGAATCACAGCAACACTCCAGGTATATTTTTGAAGAGGGAATGACATTATAACATGATGAAAAGCTCAAATAATGTCAGTTTTACGTACAGTAATACTGCCCCTTTAAAGTGTTATTTCTATGGGAGTATTTTGCCTTTGTTTAGACCATTTTTACGTGCGCATCTGTGACTCTCTGTCAGGTCTACATTGGCTGATAACAGATGAATCTCACTAGTTAGGTCAGACAGACGGTTCCTCAGCCAGTGTCTGCTTCTGTCCTCTCCGCTTCTTTCTCCATCTCCGCTTCTACGCCAGAGGCTGTGATAAGACCAGCAGAACAGGCCCGTCACGTCTGTGCGCTCTGCCTCAGAGAGGCGCCGAAAATCAAGCTGTCACCAGCCGGCCGGGTTGAGGGAGCCACCGACGGGGAGGAGAGGCGGCTCCGCGTTCTCTCGTTTCCACCCCAGAGCCCATCACAGCAGGTGCCAGCGCCGAGGAAATGGATCTTTCTCGCACACAGTCGTGTTTCCATCACCGCTTCGGAGGACGTTGCGCCGACTTGTATCCATTTTCTGGAAACATCCCCAAATCATGAAAATCAAGTCGTCATCCAGAAAGAGAGAGAAGGAAGGAACATTTTTCCACTATGACTTGGTAGAAATAAAGAAAACTTAAAGTATTTTTTGCCAAAGTAGCTTTTTTATCTTCTTCTTCTTCTTGCTAGGAGAAAAAAAAAACAACTAGTGGAGCTTTGAAAATATCGTTGTCAGGCAAAGTGCCTGCTATTCCGTTAGTTTTATAAGAACTGATGGGACTACTTCCTATAATAAGCTTTATGTGTTTGTTTCCCATCTGCAGTCTGTTAGAGCACAGCAACAAATCCACTAAGAAAAAGTCCTTCCACTACCTCGATATAGCATGATGCCTCTGGGCAGATGACGTTCTGCCGTTTTTAAATGATGGATACAGAAAACCTGTGAGGCTGCCGCTTTCAGATGATAATGACTTCCTCTAGCCAGCATTGTAATCTTGGTTAACCATTGATGTTAGCACTCGCTCTGATCTGTTAGCAACGTGTACATCATGGTACCTAGAGCAGAAATCACCTCCCAGTTGGACTACCTGCACAAGTCATTGTCCACTTTTGAATTGTTGTGATTATGTTTGACTATCATGACCCCCAACATTAATATCTTCTAATTCTCAGCAATACTTCTAATGACTTACAGCATCACCATGACAGGTGTAGGAATGTTATCGTCCACCAAGTCAGATCCTCATGTTTCATCTTCCATGAGTTCTTTATTTTCAATAAACAGTATTTTCCAGACACACAGTGCCATTTCATGGTACAATCAAGTAGCAGTTACCTTCAGTTTTTATAAAAATACGATGTATATCAAATATAATTGAAAAGAAATCTAAGTTTGATATTTAATGTCTTGAAATTGGGCGTCTGTCTCTTTAAAGCCTCCTGTTCTTTATGAAACTTCACCTTTAAGAAGTCATCACAACATGGCTCCTCTATTAACCCTTTAACAACATTTTTACCAGCACTGCACTGCACTGAGAAGTAGCTCCTATAATTTGCTCAGCGGGTGTTTGCTAATATCTGCTGGCTAGTCTGAAGGAACTGAGTGGGGGCCTCACGGTCGAGGGGCTGCACCGTGAGGCAGAAACTCTGGAACTTGGACACTGCAGCGCTGAGGAGGAGCTTCATCCTCGAAGGCGGAGCTTGGTCCACCCAGGCATTTGGTGGAGCTGAATGGTTGCCATGGGAGATTAAAGGATTTTTCAAACATGTTTGAAAGAATCACTGCAACACTTCAGGTATGTTTTTGATGAATGAAAAATATAACAGGATGCAAAGCTCAAAAAGGTCGATGTAACAAAAATACTGCCAGTTTAAATACAGGAAAAAATGCCTTTCTTCCATGTGGCAGCCATATTGCTTTTTGTAGAAGCTGATGTGATGAGTGGCATGGGTTCACAAAGAATCCACCTAGTCATTATACCTGATTAAAGTCAATGAGAAAAATATGTAATTTTATAACATTCTTAAACTGTTGACCTGCTGATAATGTAGATATGAAGAAAAGGAGAGACCAGATCGGCTGGTTTTGGTGACGATGCTTAGGACAGTAAAGTGATAAAAATAATTGTCTAGCTGGATGGTAAATATTCATAAAAAATTTCTGTATGAGTGCAGGGAGAAATTCAAAATAGACCAATTTTTAAAGCAGACCATAACAAAAGTAAAACGACTTATTTCTGATAAAACTGTGATTTTCTGGATTTTTGTTTGTTTCCTAAATATGCTAGAAGAAATCGTCCTATGCATTAAATAGCATGTTAGGTTAAGAAGCTTCAGCCTAGGCTGGAGAGACACTTTCCCACAGCATCATGCTGCCACCACCATATAAGACCATGTCTCCTTCCATAAAGAAAATGTGTTGAGTGCACAACTTACCACTTTCTTTCTGGTCTTTGATTTGGATGTTATTTAGGGGAATCGGTGTCAAAAGGGCAGAATACAGATGCATGACACACTTTTCAGATCTCTATGGTGGGGGGGAACAAGGAAAAAATTTCATTTTTTCTTTCATTTTGTTGTTCTGAATTACTTTTTGTTGGACTACCACATCACAGAAATTAACTCTGTGACTTTAACGCGTCAAAATGTTTTCTTTTTTTAAAGAAAAAAAGTTCAAATATATTTATTAAAAAAGTATACTTTACAAAAGTAAAAAGCATAAGTAAAAGTATACAGTATAAGTATAATTAATAAGTATAATAAGTATAAGTAAACTTTTGCAACACACTGCATCCTGGAGGGATCAAGTAACATGTCAGGAATCGCTCCTCTCATCTCCTCTGGACTGCAGATTGATAAATGCACGACTCCAAGAAAAACAACATCAACAAAAAATCAGGAGAGTGAAAAATCAAATCAGTGGAGTTGAATGTGTCTGTAGCCCTAATGAGCCGTTTATTGAATATTTCGGCGCGGAAACATGTAGTCATTAGTCTCCACGCTCCAAAGAAGCTTCTGAAAAGAAACTTCGGTGTGACTAAAAGAGAAAGAGAGAGAGAGATAAAAAATCTAATTACGATACAAGAAAAACAGGAATGGCTGCAACGCATAATCACTACAATTACTGTTCCCAGGGGTGTGCTGGAGTTACAGTGTGATTGTTTTTTTGGGGGGGTGAGAGATTGTGGTTCTGTGACTGCTTAGCGCATTACTGGGACGTTTATGTTACGTCGCTGGAGGAGGAGCTGAAATTACATTTTGGGAAAAGATCATCTGCGGAATAAAGCATCAGTTTATGAGGAAACGTCTTTATTAATCAGTCCTGCTCTGATCTCACATCCACGTTCTGTTAACTAAATGCTTTAAACAAGGCGGCTTAAACAAATCACAAGCATGAGCTAAGTACATTTATTGTGACTGTAGAAATGCCCCTGAGAAAATGCTGTCCTCGATTTACTTACTGTTCCCTTCCTGTTCCGGAGGAAAACGAACGTCGTCGTTGTGGATGGTGACGCCGTGGGCTGGAAGGATTTCCAGTAGCAGTCTTGATGCACTGAATCTGAAGAGGCCTCTGACTGAAGACTGTCGCTGAATGACGGTCTCGTTGTTGTCGTCACATGCTAACAGCTGAACATCTGGACAGAAGATGCGATATTCCACAGGAAAATGTCCTGGACGGCTTAAGTACCAAGCAATCCGCCTCATTTGCTTTCACCCTCCATTTTAGATCTCTGGCCATTTGGTTAGAGGTTAGAGATGCTAATCGTCTGCTGCAAGTTGTAAAATCATCTCATGAGGGGTGGAGAGTATAAAGGGAGACTCTCTCACCTGGCTGCTTATGCTGGCATTTGGTCACACGTTGCTGGGAAGGTCGCTTGGGTAGTGTGCAGATCTTAAACTCTAACATCAGTAAGTAATGTTTCTCCATCTGCATAAGACCTATAAATTCAGTCTTTGACTTGAATTGTTTACATCTAGAAACCACTGGAAGCTCCTGCCTCCCCAGTGCAGTTTTCACCTAAACCGGGTATGTATTGTTTTATTCCACCCAAAAAGCTCCATAATACCAAAAATAACAATTTATATATAGAACATATTGGAAAGCTGATTTGGGGTGAAGTCATCCAGCTCTGGTAGGTGACGATGGTTTTCTCTGTAAATCACCTAACCTTTTGATATAATTCCAGCTCTGACACTGCAGCTCTCTGGAGACCCTGATGTTTGGTTTCACTGTTTTGTTTCATTTTGTTGTTTAGTTTATCTTGTTTCGTTGGTTGACTTTGTTTCATTTTTGTAATTGCTTTGTTTAATTTGTCTCGTTTAGTTTATTAGTTTTGGGTTCTCTGGTTTAAATGTGTTACTTTGGAACATTCTATTGTTTTGTGTGGCCTCCAGCCTTGCTGCAGGTAGCAGCCATGGATTGTTTTACGCTATTCTATTATAGTAGTGATGATTTTAATTGGTCATGTTGGAGGTAACCTCATTTTAGTTGTTGGCCAAGTTTAAATTGTAGTATTTGTTTTTTGTGTGTATTTGCTTATTTAATCCCACCCTTTGGTCTCCAGGGGCCTCCTGGGAGTCTGGAACTGTGTGTCGTGCGAGTGGCCGGTGTTGGGATTTCTTCACGATTGGATGCCTGTTCACAAGTGTTTGGGGTGATTTATTTTGGGTTTATACATTTATTTTAGGAACCAGTTCCCATTTGGACCGCCCTCCCCTGCTGGTAGGCCTCAGTACTGTTCACTCCCTTCCTATTGTGTTCCTTATGTTTTGATTGTCTCTTTTTTTAACATGAAACAATAAAATGTGATTCATTTTTTTTGGAAAAGTCTTGTTCTCCTTGGTCACGAACCTCGAGCCTACTGGCAGTGGGTGCAATTCCCAAGGTGGTGTTGACGACAACTTCTGGTTACCCTGCTGTGAGGAGCAGAGTATTAGATTCCTACCTTAGTGTTGCCACAAAAGCAATAGTTTGTTGCCATGGTTACGTGTCATAACTATCCAAAAAGTGAGAGCAAAAAAAAAACTCCCTGCAGCTGCTCAGGACCCGGGCGCTAGGTTGTAGAAAGTTGTAGAATAGAACACGCCCGTTTCCAAAGTGATGCACGGTGGTGGCTGCATCATGCTGTCAGGATGGTGTTCTTCAGCAGGAACAGGGAAACTAGTCAGATCTGATGGGAATATTGTACATAATGCTTGTAAATATATTTGTACATATTGGAAAACAATGTGGCACAGTTATGTGCGACTGAGTTTTGATATGAAATCAAAATAAAACAGATGGATGTCTACTGCCAGACAAAATGTGAAATTTTTATTTTGGTGAAGTGGAAGTCCTTTTCTCCCTTTTTTGCAACTAAAATCCCTTAAACAACCATGTCGCATCTTTAAATGGCTAGCATGACTATTAAGAACCTGTTCTAATGTGTGCCTGTGGATGAGCCTCTCAGAGGACAAACAAAACCAATTCAGCACAAATTTTTTAAAAGCCTGCTTTTATGATCGGACTCCTTTCTTTTCTTGTTGTGTTGCTCCTGTGAAGCACACAGTTCATAGAAACGACCTCCTTGCAGGTGCATTTAACAATTGACTCATGCTTTGCGTTCAGTCTGGAGTTGAGAGCATGCTCAAAAAAAAAAAAAAAAAAAAAAAAAAAAGCAAAAACACGAAAGAGCATTTATGGTCAGCCCTGGCCTTTAATTAGCATTTGATTGCGCTTTAAAAGCCACTCAAGTGCATTAAAAAGTGATCACGCGGTCAAAATGAAGATTGGCTTCATTAATAGTAAAAAAAAAAAAAAAAAAAAAAAAAGCCTCGAGCGAACGCGCGTGCGGGCCTTTTCACACGGCGGTAAACACATTTTGCTCTCTCTTCCACGCGCAGCTGCCGGGATCTATTTTGCGATCCGCGCGCGAGCCCTGTTGACAGGTTCAAACTGAGTTAATATAAGTTAATAAGTTAAAAGGGGTGAGGAGAAGGTGAGTGCTGCTAAAGTGCTCCGCTGTCCTATTCGCCACCAATTTGCCGCCCATAAAGGCTCGCGCACTAAAACAGACTCCATGTGACATAGTGGCGTATTAGCGGTGCTAAAGACACATAAACTACGACGATACAGGCACACAAAGCCCCCCTCCAGCCCCCCCTCACCGAGTCTCTAGACGCTCATAATGAAGACCTGTATGGCGGCTAGCCCACAATAAAGCACCAGGAGGTGAGTGCCAGGCCGGGCCTCGGAGCCCGCAGACACTCTGCGTCCGCATCGGGCTCTCAATGACGATAAAAGCCGAGACGGAGGCTGGAAATCAGGGGAGAAGTGCCTCGGCGTGCCTGTTTGTCTTGTGTTCAGTGAACGTATTGTTCGCTCGTGGAATTTGAGTTCGCCATTTTTTTTTCTAATCGTGATTTGCCTCCTCACGGTTGTCGTTGCTCATGTTCTTGTCTTGTCTATTTCCCTCCTCCTCATTCGAGTTCATTTCTTCTCACTAGTAGAGCTGCAATATTTCTGTTAATTACAGATGCAGAAATACGTGTTGTTTGCTACCTTTTCTTAATATGTGTCTGGACTTTTCTTTCTCTGTTCCTCTGTTTACTTGTTTTACAGAATAAAAAATGTACGGTGCAACAAATTTCAAAGACCAGATACACAGTCCAGTCACATTAATGTGACCACCACGTACTTTCCACTTCAGAGTTAAATAACCAATCACAGAAGGCAGGTGGCAGCACAGTGCAGTTGAGCGTATATAAAGGTGTGTGGTGGGCTTCGAAAAAATTTGAATCGTTGGCGTAATGCAGAAACGAAGCGATTTATCCGACGTCCAAAAGGGCATGATCATTGGCTTTCGGGCCAAGGGTGGAAGCATTTCCGAAACGGCTGAGTTTGTGAACTGTTCGCGTGCCGCCGTGGTAAAAGTGTACCGTGCATGGCAAAAATGGGACTGTCCAAAATCAACGATGTGGCAAATGTGGTGCACCACGGGCCATAGATGACAGAGGCGAACGACGGTTGCGGAGATGCGTTCGGGCAGATAGACGGGCTACCGTTGAGCAACTGACCACTAAAATGAACCAAGGGGCTACCACAAGTGTCTCCCAAACCACTATTCAGCGAACATTGCTGCGTCTGGGCCTCCGAAGCAGACGCCTGGTTCGTGCACCTATGCTGACTGGTGTTCATCGACAACGAAGGCTAGAATTTGCACGCCAGTACAGCAGCTGGACGTCCACTGAGTGGCGACAGGTAGCGTTTTCAGATGAATCGCGTTTTATGCTCCATCGGACAGATGGACGTTGGCGTATAAGGCGTGAAACCTCTGAAAGGAACCACCCTGCAACCATTGCAGGAACGGTCCAAGCTGGAGGCGGGAGCATTATGGTCTGGGAATGTTTTCCTGGCATTCTCTCTGGTTCACTGATTATTGTGGAAGGCACGATGGATCAATACAAGTACGCATCTGTCCTTGCGGACCATGTCCACCCCTACATGCGCATTGTTTTTCCTCAGGATGATGGCATCTTCCAGCAGGACAATGCGAGGTGCCATACAGCTGCCAGTGTACGTGCGTGGTTCGAAGAGCACCAGGATGAGTTTACCGTCCTCCCCTGGCCAGCAAACTCACCTGACTTAAACCCAATCGAGCATCTGTGGACCATCTCGATCGAGTTGTTCGCGCCATGGATCCTCAACCGCGTAATCTAGCGCAGCTGGCCACGGCATTAGAGTCGGCATGGCTCAACATCCCAGAGAAGACCTTCAGGACCTAAGTGACTCTCTTCCTGCACGTCTCGTAGCAGTTCGCTCTGCGAAAGGTGGTTATTCTGGCTTTTGACAGATGGTCACATTAATGTGACTGGACTGTGTATATTAGGTTCATGGAGAAGATATAGGTGAAATATTTACAATGATGTTGGAAATTTCTTGTCAAAAAGAGTCTAAATGTTTCACAAAATACAAGAGAATCAGAAATTGGTGCAGCACAATTCAGCTCGAAATTCTTTATAAGTGAACAGAATTACGGTCCAGATACCAAAACAGAATTTTAAAGTATTCTCTTTTTGTTCGAGTTAGAACTATACAGTGTAATTTGACGTTTCTAAAATAAATTTGCACAATGAAAACATGACAGTTTCAGAAAAATTCTTGTTTTTTGCTAAACCAAATTTGGCGCTAGGATAAGATTTTTTTTCAGCCATATCAAAATTATTTCGCAAAACTGCAATGGAAACGCTTTATTTCACGTCATATGAGTCATTTGACCAACAAACGGATGTTTCCGCTGCTGCGAACCACGAAGAAGAAAACAGGAAGTAGCTGGAGGATGATGGCGCAGTATCATTCTTAATGAGTTATTGCATAAACAAACGTATTCATGTGTGATTTTAATTGGGAAACACAGCAATTGCAAAATTGTGCTGTTGTTTTTTCGACATTAGCAGAATATTGACAAAGTTTTGCACACATTTGTAATGGAAACACAGCCAGTGTTGCAGATTTTGAGTTATAGACGATCAAATACAGTGAGGTCATTTAAAATACAAAACAGCCTTTTAGTTTAATGATTAAAAACTTCTTGAATTATGACTATTTTTTCTAGACTAAAACTGAGACAAAACTAAATAAAAAGCCATGCCATGTGAGCAGAACTATGACTGACTTTTTCGCCTTCAAATATAAAGATGACAAAACTAGAGTCATTCAGGTCAAACCTTTGCTCTGGATAAAGCCGGACTGAAAGTGTTGTAACTAATAGCTAAGACTGAGGAGGCTGAATTCACACCAGCCCTGTTTAGTCCCCTTTAATACAGCTTTAGTTCGGTTGCCTAGAAAGTCTGGTTTGTTTGGAAAGACGTGAATGCACAATCAGACTCTGATGCGGTTCAAAACCATCAGAAATCTCAGTTGAAGTGAACTCTGGTGGGGTTTGAATTCATCTATGACTGCCAAACAAGCTGGACGCTGCTTTAAGACCAGGTGGCAGACTACAGTGGAGGGCGTTCAGAGTAAACACACAAAACTAAAGAGAGTCTAGTCCAGGGGTGGGCCATTCCAGGCCTCCAGGGCCGGACTCCTGCAATTTTTAGATGTGTCTCTACTTCAACACACCTGAGTCAAATAATGAGGTCGTTAGCAGGACTCTGGAGAACCTGACTGCACTGAGGAGGTGATTCAGCTCTTGGATCCAAGTGTGTTGGACCAGGGAGACAGCTAAGAGCTGCAGGACACCGGACCTCTAGGACCAGGATTGCCCACCCCTGGTCTAGTCTGCGAGAAATGACTCGTGGTCTTTTACCAACAACAAAAGTGAAATCCTACAATTGCTAAAATCTGACCCCCACTCCATTTTTGTTTGCATTTTGTGAAGAAAAAAGTTCAGCTCTTTTCTTCAGAGGTTTTCAGGTCATTTACCTCAGTGGTTCTTGGTGCAGTGCCACCACAGGCAAGAAGAGGAACAGATTTCTTGATTAGTTTGGTTCCTTTGATTCAGTGCCATGGAGAGGGAATCACAGCAGCTGAAAATGTAACAAAAGTTAGAATTTTGGTCCCAGACAGAACCGAGTCTTTCTAACAATTAGCCTTTTGCCGTAAAAACACCCTAAATCTTTCTGATGAGAAGGACGTGTTCAATTGCTTGCCCAGATTTTAGCTGTTTTCTGCTTCTATCCTAGCCTGGTAACAAAATGGCCTCTTGGGCTCTACTCTCAGCTGTAGAGAAAAATATTCTTCCTGGAGGCATGGACTCTGCTGAAGACCCAATTGCCAAATGTCTGTCCGCGACATATGTAATGTGGCAGTACAACGGTGAGAAGTTTACCGGAAATTGTCTGTGCTGTGAACAACCATCCTGCACTACAAGGAAAGAAGTGCTGAGCGGAACAAGATGGCTGTTCGTATTGAGTCAATATTTGGAAGTGTGGCCAACACGGACTGATCAGCTTAGTTCACTTCCTCCGCTGCCATTGCTAAAACTACAGACATGCTACAATTCTGAAAAGGCTCAGAAAATCGACGTCGTCATTCACCACTTCTTCTGTTTGGCCTGTAGAAATTCAACCGAAGGGGAATCCAAGTGAATGGCATAAATCTCAGACTGTCTATGAACTGATATTTTGCATAGGAAGGCGATGGCCATGCTAGCTGTGACTTTATGGGATCAATATTTGCAGATAGATAAAACTTAGTGATGATCAAATACTATTTTGACATCACAAAAACGTTTTCCCGAAATATATATATATTTTCTCATATTTCGTGTTCCACATTAGGAGACATTTGTAGAGAGTTTGCTCTGAGCCGCAGTTGGCTGCATGAACCTCCTGCTACAGGCGGACTGTTTATCTGAATGCTGCTCTGAAGGATGTGTAATCTGCAGCCGCCTCTCATCTGAATGCTAATTTACCATTTAAAATCCTCCCCTCTGCCACCGGGGATGAATCTGAAATCACAGATGTAGGGAGAGTCGAGGCTGGCCTCTCCTGCCTCTGTCGCTCTGAAGGCCGCTTAATTAACCCCGGCCCGGCCCGGTGGGGCGGTGCCGGTGCCGGTGCCGGTGCCGGGCGTCCCTGTCAGGCCCGTGGACCCAGCCGCTCCCAGATTTAAATGCGCATCTCATTTTCACGCTGCTAAGCACGTACAGCCACGGATCTCTTTAGCGCAGCCCCGATTCTCTCCCCAAGTCCAGCCTGTAATCCCCAAGAGGGTTTTCTTTTTTTTTTTTTTTTTTTTTTTTGGAGGGGCGGCACCCAGCGGTCACTTTTTGGGGATGTATGAGGGAGGGGGGAGTTAAATGCTTTGGAAGCGTCCTTTTGTTTGCGCCACGCACACGGCGCAGATCCATTGACGCGGCCCAAATGGAAAGTGACTGGCCTTTAATTGGACGCTCTGTGAGCAGTTGTCATATGGAAGTATTTGAATAGAGAACCGTGTGCGGCACTTCAGCCCCAAATCCACTGGCGGCGCCGAGGGCAGCAGGGGAGCGCAGGGATTACATAAATGGACTCAATCGACCAATTAGCACTCCGGAGCGGCTCCGGGAACCTGCTGGTTAACATTTGAAAGGGGCTTTAGGGCCCGGGCCACTCGGGGGCCAACCTTTGTCACATTTCTTAATAACAGATGTGTCATAATACAGAGGGATTACACCAGAGGAGGTTGTAATCTTGTTATCTTGAGCTTTTTTCCCCTCCTCCTCCTTATTCTTCCTTTCTTTCTTCACGTGCAACTGATCCCCTCCCCCCCACCCCCTCCCACACACACACACACACACACACACACACACCGCTCCTCTACCTCCTCCTGTTTGGATATGAGTCAATTGTTCCATTTTGTTTCATTTCTCATTGGAGATGATTTCAGGAGCTGACAAGGTTACACGCTGCATTTGTTTGAGTTTGGCACCCCCCCCCTCCTCCTCCCCAACTCCTCTAATCACGGCGTTTCCAATTGCGTGATTTATGTTCGGCGTCCAAAAAATGCGCGCTCGGCGATGATTACGGGGGCCGATGGCGCAGCGCAGATTTTTTTTTTTTTTTTTTTTTTTTTTTTTTGGATGTCTGCGTTGCGGGCGAAATGGGGAGTAAATGGGCGTTTTATTTATCACCGGTGCCACAGACCCCCGGGAGGGGAAAAAAGAGGGCCCTCCTCCTTTTCTGCTCTTTTCCTCCCCTCCTCATCTCTCTCTCTCTCCCTCCTTCTCTCTCCCTCTCTTCCTCTCTCCCTCTCCCTCTCTTTCTCTCCCCCTCTTTCTCTTCTTCTCTTCTTTCTCCTCCCCCCTTTCTCTCCCCTCTCTCTCTCTCTACTCCCTCCTTCTCCCCCCCTTTCTTCCCTCTCCCCTCCCTCTCTCCTTCTCACTCCTCTCTCTCTCTCCTCCTCTCTCTCTCTCTCTCTCTCTCTCTCCTCCCCCCTTCTCCTCCCCCCTCCTCTCTCTCCTCTCTCTCTCCCCCCTCTCTCTCTCTCTCCTCTCTCCTCCCTCTCTCTCCTCCTCTTCTCCCTCCCTCTCTCTCTCTCTCTCCTTCTCTCTCTCTCTCCTCCCCTCTCCCTCTCTCTCTCCTCCCTCTCCTCCCTCTCCCTCTCTCTCTCCCTCTCTCTCCCTCTTTCTCTCCTCTCTCTCCTTCTCCTCCCCCTCTCCTCTCTCTCTTCTCCCCCTCTCTCCTCCTCCTCCCCTTTCTCCCTCCCTTCCCCTCTCTCTCTCTCTTCTCTCTCCCCCTCCTCTCCTCCCTCTCTCTCTCTTCTCTCCCCTCTTTCTCCCTCCCCTCCCCTTCTCTCTCCTCTCCCTCCTCTCTCCTCCCCTCTCCCTCCTCCCTCTCTCTCTTTCTCTCCCCCCTCCCTCTCTCTCTCTCTCTCTCTCTCCTCCCCCCTCTCTCTCTCCCTCCCCCCTCTCTCTCTCTCTCTCTTCTCTCCCCCCTTTCTCTCCCCCTCTCTCTCTCTCTTCTCTCCCCCCTTCTCTCCCCTCCCTCCCCCCTCTCTCTCTCTCTCTCTCCTCCCCCCTCTCTCTCTCCCTCCCTCCCCTCTCTCTCTCTCTCTTTCTCTCCCCCCTTTCTCTCCCCCTCTCTCTCTCTCTTTCTCTCCCCCCTCTCTCTCTCCCTCCCTCCCTCTCTCTCTCTCTCCCTCCTCTCTCTCTCTCTCCTTTCAGGCCGTCATCACAGCAGAGAGCTGCGGCGCTTTGACACCTAATTGCGCCTGGATTAATGCGACCGGAAGTGACAGCCGGTTCTTCCCGCTCTGTAAGGACCAGCAGGACGATCTCACTCTGTTGATCAAAAGTTAAACCCAAAGTGCTGCTGTGAATTAATGCATCTAAAAAAATTGACTCATCTACTATAAAGCAAAAAAAGTAGATTTATTTATTTTTTTAAGAAATGACAGTAGGCTATTTGTTGTGTCCCTAAATCTAATTTAATTTCCCTTTGGAATCGATAAAATATTTTGAATTTGAATTTGAAAATGTCAGACTTCAAGATAAATGTATCTACAACTTAAAAAACAAACCAAAAAAAAAAAAACAAACAAAAGAAAAACAGGTAATTTGCCACGTGTAATCAAATTTTGTCAAACTTCCTTTAGTTATGTTTGTTTAACATGACAACTTACATTTACTTGGGTAAATTTAATGTAATTGCTTGTGATGCCCTATATTTAACATAGATCACATGTTTTACCCACCTTGAAAGATGATAATGCTGCAAAAAGTCACCTTTCAAAAGCAAAAAGGAAAATAGTACAAATTTTGGGTCAGTGATTCTTGAAAATAGGGACAAAATGGGTTTTAATTTTCCCATATTTTTTTTTTGTTATTTCTCAAATTTATGTATACAAATATGTCAAATAATGTTTTGGAAATGTAAAGATGCTGAGGTACAGTTTCCCAGTTTCAACATTTAAAAAAAAAAAATTACATTTTTAATCGACCTGACCCAGAACGTTGTCATCAACATCTGACAAAAATAAATAAAAAATAATTTTTAATGACCCTGTTAGTGATATTTTTATTCATTTTACAGACAAATGCTTCTCAAGAAACAAAAAAAATATTTAAAACAAAAACAACAAAAAGTCCATCTGATGGAGTTGACACAGAACTGAAGATGGTGACAAACTAGTGAGTAAAATGAAAAACCTTTTACATGTGAAGTAATGCAATTTATGTAAAATACATTAAAATGAATTAACTGCACATTTAAGTGAGATTTGACAACAATTTCACTGAAAGAGTCACAAAAACTCTGATGGAGTTGACAAAAAGCCAAACTACCTCAATTTATATGATGTTATTCTTAAGGAGGCCATATTGTAGCTCATCAGGTCCATGAAATCTTTACAATATACCAAAATTAAGCTTTTATTTCAGAAAGTTTCATCAAAGTTTTGTAAATTGTCACTTATGGTGTTGACACATCATGGTTGTGACAAAAAACGTAAGAATAATAATAAGAAAAAACTAAAGAATAACATAAACTAACCAGAGCAACCTAACTAACGCCCTCTTAGCAAAGGAAAGAGAAAGGAAGTGGTCATGGGTCCTCAGAAGTTCTGCTGCCCCCAATAATGCCTGATTTTTTTTTTACATTCTTTTCATTTCTGACGGTGTTGACAAAAACTAGGGACAAATTTCAATGGAGTTGGAAAATATATATAAAATGATTTTTAATTCAATTTATTGATACCTTTATAATTATTTATATGACTACTTATACTTAATTGTCATAATATATAATTTTAGTATTTTTAAAATTATTTTAAACTATTATAATGTATTGAGTTCTGCTCCTGGACAAAGGCTTTTACAGGCATCATCCACCGACTACAATGTTTAAAATAAAAAAATATTCAGCAAATACCTGGAAAATATACATTGTTGTGCTCACATGACCCAGGTTAGTTTACTCAGATATTTGAACAAAATTATATTTGTGTATATTTTATTCAAATTTTGTGCTTTATCCATAGGGCCTGTTTTGTCCCTATTCTCAAGAATCACTGGGGTACAAATTGCTTAAAATAAGGAAATATATCTAACAGAATCAGACGAGGCGATCTGTTTTGCCTCTATGTGTTTTTCCCTGCAGTTGGATCCATCCATCTCCCTACCAACCTCAACCATCTGCCTCATCCTTGCTGTGCACAGCATGCTGCTGCCACCACCGTGTTCTACTTATGGGAAATGGTGAGCTAGAGCATTTATTTTCAGCCTAGGTTTAGGAAGCTAAATTGTTATTTTCCAACTATAGAACACTTTCTTCCATGTGTTTGTCATGTTCCTTATATGGATTGTGTCGAACTTTAAATAGGGCCTCATGACTTCTAAATAATTAGTCTTGTAGCTTAACAAAAAAAACAAACAAACTCTGTTTGTCCCCAGAAAATCATTTTCAATTTGAAACAGTGCATTTAGAATCAGCTCTGAACACCTTTAGCTTATAGTCACACATAAAAAAAAATCTTTCCATAAAGCATTGAAAACATAATGACACTCTCATGATTAGGTTTTTATGCTTTTAACTTTAAGAAAACTTTCCTCAGAATTGTCAACAAACACTTTTTGTTTCTCCTGCCACTTGTAAATACAATAAACAGGTAAAGGCTGTGTCACAACCAAAAGCTCGATCTTCCTCCCTGGAGACGTGCCTCAGCTCAACAGGACGGAAAAAATGTTAAAAAATCAAATGAAAACAGTGTTTGCATCCTTTCACCTGAGCATCAGCATCAACCCCCCGGCAGCAGCAGCAGCAGCAGCAGCAGCAGCCAGTGACCTTTCCTATAATTCATCACACGGCGCTGTGACACGGGGGCCCTTCACAGGCCGATAATTTGATTACTATAACATCTGTAACATCAATAATGTCCGATGAGATTGTTTTGCGCAACCAAACATGCAGAGGCCATAAAGGGATGTAGTGACATTTAGGCGCGTGCAGCCAGCGTGGCTCCCAGAGAGCAGGATGCTGCTGCTGCTGCTGGCGCTGATGCTGCTGATGCTGATTTATGGTCTGAAAAGGTTTTTTAGAGCCTCCCTCCTTTATGCTCCGGGTATGAACGACGGCAGAGAGGCGAAAGGGCGCAGCTCCACTCAAGGTCTCCGCTCACCCTGGTTGTAACTGAACATGCTGCCTTGCAAAAAGTATTCAAACCCCTGGAAGAACCGCAGAGTTTATCCGTGTCGCGTTTGGATTTCATGTGGCAGAACCAACACAACATGGGGCAGGAATGGTGGGAAGAAAAGAAACCCAGAAATGTGTCCAAAATCGAGAGTTTCTCTTGTCATCTATTTTCCAGTCAGATACACATCCATATACTTTGACTGGACCATTCTACCTCTACCATTCCATTAGATCTCTGGCTGCATGTTTGGGATCATTGTCCTGCTGGAAGACAGAACATCAACCAGTGTCAAGTCTTTTGAATCATCTCACAAGTGTTCTTGCAGATTTGTCCTGCGTTTAGCGCCCCCTACCATCTCTTTGTCGAGTCTTGGTATTGTCTGACCCATCACTAGTCGTCTTGTCAACTAATTTTTCCCACCTTGGCTGTGAATTTCCAGTCCATTTCAGATTAAGGTCAGGAATGTTTCTTCTTTTACCCCAATGATGCTTTAAACTTCTCTATAGCGTTCTCTCTTGGTCTTCACTGAGCTGTTTGTTTACTACAGAGGTTCACTGACTGTAACCCTTTATGAATAGGAATAATTGAATAGGACATTTTTTGGTGAATTTAGTACATTTACATTGAATTATCTTATAGAATAGTTATTTGTTTAGTTTGTATCCCATTCTGGCCATAGAAGTTACTTTATGATGATTCTGAAAATAATTGTGCAGATTTAAATTTGAAAAATAAATGTATGTACAGCACCACATAAAACACATAGAAATGTGTTGTACCTGGGCCTGTTGCAGTAAGCAATAAATCAGTTAATCGCATGATAAGTTAAAATATACTCAATAATTTGTGTTTATCGTTTTTCTCTCTTTCTATCAAAACTGGATGAATAAAGTCTTCAGTCTGGTGCTCCGATCTCAACTAACCCCCTTTTTTGAAGAACAATTCTGTTTACAGAGACTTCATAATTCGTTGTATTTGTTTAATTATTTTGGATATTTATAATGTCTTCCAGTTCCAGTGTTAAATGTTCATTAGAATTTAACATTTATTGATTTTTCAGAGTGTGTTCTTGCGTTATTGTGCCATTAACAGTATATTACTTGAAAATGGTCTCAAAATTACAATATTACCACTTACCGCAATAACTTCAGGGACAATGTATCGTCCAGCAACAATTTTTTTGTATCGTGACAGGTGTAGTTTACCGTCACAAAAATGAGGGACAGTTCAGTTCATCGGGAGGGAAAACTTTTGCGAGGCAGTGTGTGTGTGTGAGATGAGAGAGAGAGAGAGAGAGAGAGAGAGAGAGAGGAGAGGAAAGGATCAAGAGGATATAAATGTTTCGCTTAACCAAAGGAAACACTGCGCCCACTAACCGATCGTCGGATCCATTAAGCTAATTTATTAAATGCAATTTGCCGTGTGTCATTGAGCTGACTAATGCTGGGGAGAGCTGAAAACGGGGCGACGGAGGGGCCAATGGGCGGGACGGCGGGGACACGGGGCCCTGACACGCGGAATTAGAGAGGAATTAGGGGACTTATTGAGAAGGTGGGTCCAAGACAAACAGCAGACTGACTGACAGACAGACAGACAGACAGACAGACGGAGAAAGAGACTCGTTGCCAACGGTGGATTCCTACTCTTAATTGTTGAGTTTTCGTGTCCAATAAAGCCCGATTAGCACTTTGTCTCTCTGGAAACTAATATACTTGAGCTCCTTTTCCAAGTGGATTTCATAGCAACCCTCCCTGTTCGTGCTCTGCAGGTGCCACATCATTTTTTTTTTGTCTTCTAATTCCGCTTTAATTTCAAATCCACATCCAGTGTTTTTTTTTTCCCTTCTTCTCTCTTTTCTGCATCCCTCGAGTTCGGCTGCTAATGTTACATTACAAGACTGATGCCTCATCATTTTCAGCATTACTGTGAATGGAAAATGCTCGGAAAAGAAGAAAAGTCCAATTCACTCGAGGAACTAAAAAAAGGGGGGAGAGAGAGAAAGAGGGAGAAAAAAAACTGAATTCATGCGCCATGGTTATTAGCTCGGGTGATTTATTTTGTGTATGTCAGAAAACAAGAAGAGCAGAAAAAGAGAAGAACGGCCCGCATAGGCTTTCTTTTCCATTACCAAACATTACAACCTTATTTCCATCACTGCACCGTTAAGTAATTTGCAGGAGGAGGAAGAGGAGGGGCGGAGAGTCTGAAGGCTTTCTCGCTGCGTGTGTTTAAACCCATTACTTTGGCTTTTAATCAAACGCTGCGCTCATGTCAAAACGCACTATTTTCTCCATGCGTCTCTCCTCCCATGGTTCCAGTTCACCGGGTGACCTTGGGAATGTTTGCTCTCCTAAACGCACACCGATACGCCTCCCCCAAACCTCCACCACCACCACCACCACCACCTTCACCAGTGCGCACAGTCTGAGCCTTCACAGCTCCAGGCAGCCCCCATCGGCCCCCATCAGCCCCCATCCATTCCCAGCCGCTCCGGACAGGCCGCGTTACGGGTCTCGATCCTCCCCGTTGAGGGTGATCACGGTGTTTGACCTCCTTCCACCCAACGCAGCAGGACTATCAAACCAAAATAGCGCATTAACAGCCGCAGGATGTGTTTGACTTGGGAGTTAGGGCTTTCTGCCTTGGGCGGTACAGACTAGGGGGCGCCACAAGGGGGAGTTGCATCCTGAATGAGTTCTCTAATGTTTGTCTGCGTGTTTAAGGGGCGGTATTATGTAATTCAACTTTTTTGCTAGATTTATATCATGTTATAATGTTATCTACAGATCAAAAACACACCTGGAGTGTTGCTGTGACGTTTGATAAATCCTTTAATCTCCCGTGTCAACCATTCAGCTGAGCAAAACACCTGGGGGGACCAAGCTCCGCCTTCAAGCTGTAGCTCCTCCTCAGAGCTTCAGTTTCCAAGCTTTTGACTCCACTAATCAGCTCCTTCAGACTAGCCAGCAGCAATTGGTAAACACCTGGTGGGACTGCACATCAGCTGAGCTCATGCTTCTCAGTGAAATGCTGATAAAAATGTTAAAGGGTTAATAGGAGACATGTTGTGATGACTTCCTGAAGGCGGAGTTTCAGAAAGAGCAGGAGTTTCTTAAAGAGACAGAGGTCCAATTTCAAGATGCTAGATCATAAAGTAAATATATCTTTTAAGTCATAAAAGATACAGTATATGTAGCATTTGTAGAAGTCAACATCTAAAACCAATGGGGGAATTTTTATTTGTAAAATAATAATAATTTTCCTTCAAATTAAGCTTTGTTGTTGATGTCTTCTAAAAATCTATTGAAATAACTTGTAGTGTCGATACTTTAAGTGCAAGTCCGCCTTTTGCTTTAAATAATGGATGGCATTAATTTGTGTCATTTAGCGATTAAATAAGCTTAAAAAGGCCTGCAGTCGGGTTTGTTCACAACTGTTCATCCGTGCTAATGTGAGGAAATGACAGCGGATCTTACCTGAGAGAGAGAGAGAGAGAGAGAGAGAGAGAGAGAGAGAGAGAGAGAGAGAGAAGAAGAGGAAGAAGAAGAAAAAAAGAAGAAGAAAATTTAAGCACATCATCTAAAGCTTCACGAATCCTGATTAGTCCGAAGAATTAAATTAATATCAGCCAGTAATTGTTTTACCGTCATCGCATCAGGCTCACATTAAGGACTGTTGCTTCAATTACTTTCCTGATCAGCAGGTTTAACCCGCGAGTTCAGGCGTGAGGGAAAGCGCGCGAACGTCACGTGACGAGGTAAACCGAGAGTGTGTGCGCGCGCGGAGGGAAGTAAGGAAGGAAGGAAGGAAGGAAGGAAGGAAGGAAGAAAGACTAGTGTTGAAGGAAAGGAGAGATGCGACGTGATTTATCGCGATGGGAGCCGAAGCGGCTGCTTGTTTTTTTTTTTTTTTTCGGCGGCGCGCGCGGCCTGTCCCAACGCATTTCGCTCGAGCCATCAGCCGTGATTAAACACCTGCTTTTGCTGGGGGAACAAAGCGCGCTAATCCAATATGTATTTCTGACATCTTAAATATCAGCGGGTCCCCTGACATCACGAGCCCCCTCTTTTTTTCTGGATTTCTAACGCATATTTTTCTAATTTATGGGCGGACTATAAATCAAAATTAAGCCGTCGGACAACGAAATATACATCAGTAAGGAGGAAGCGGAAGAAGGGGGGCAGGGTTAGGAGCGGAAGTAACGAAGAAGGAGGCGCTCACAGCCGCACGTGCCCTCATATGTCCTCCCTCCATGTTTCTCTAGCTAATTTCTGCTCCTGTTTGGGATGTTTTTGTAAAGCGCGTGGTTCTGTTTCATCGCTGCCATTTTGCAGGCATTCGAAAAGCCCCAAATGTTCATTTAGCCCTACAAATCGAATCAGCGCTCCTGATAAGTCGCTCATTTGCGCCCTTTAACGCGCCCTCAGCAGATTAGACACACTTTCGAAGCTGAATCACACAAGGACGGGAGCTCTTCCTTAATCAGTCCGGATTTGCTTTCACTTCCGGCCTGCAATCACTGTTTACCTCAGAAATTTGGAACACATTGTGATTTTTATTTATCTAAATGGACAGGTTTTAAACAGCAGGAATATTTCAGTCCAGAGTTCTGTTTGAAATATCTACATTTTATATTAAGTTGTTTTCTTTCCAGTATGATACAAATCACAACAGTTTCACTTATATTAACGGCTGTTAGCACCATACGGGCGCCAGGAAAAAAGATATTGTAATAATGAATCTGGTTACAGTGACACAAAAAAGAAACAATATATTGATTTCAATGATAAATGGTATTGATAACTTTTATTCTCCTGCATACTTTTCCATACCATATCACAAATGTTGTTCAGTGTCGCAACAGACTTTTCCATAACTAGGTATTTTATTAAATTGAAATCTAATACATCATTTTTATTTATTACTTCTGATCTGCTTATGTACTTATGCTCTGTTTCTTTATGTTTTTTTTCCCTCCATTCTGCCATTTATAGCTCACCAGATTTGCAGATTTGTTATTTCACTGATTTGTCATTTTGTAGCTTTGTATATTTTAATGTTTGGTAGTAATGGAATCAATCTGGATACCAACCATACGTTGATTCATCAGCTCTTTTGGGTCATTTTGGAACCAACGAAAGCCTAATCTACAAGTAGGTCATGTGATTTTATGACTCAGTTAACTAATGTTGAAAATGCTCACAATTATTGCTGTTTGATTAGGGGTCACAATCGAGTCCAATAACAAGGATCAGAACCACACTTGGTTGAAATAAGGTCCGATATAAAAGTTCAGACATTGTATATGACTAAGTGAATGTCTAGGAGATTTCTGCACACTTCCTCACAACAGACAAGAAAATAAACTGATATCCAAAGGTTTTAATTGATCATTTTGCTGCAGGGTTCTTGTTTGTTATTTCTGATTAAAAAATGGGACAAAAAGTATTACACTCTCTTCAGATTATCTTTGTTTTGAGCCCTTGACAGACTATGACCACCTGAAAACACAATTAGCTCTTAGCAACCTTTCTACTCATAATGAGTATTAACTGAAGTCATAGAAACACATTTCTTACACTACACTGGTAGAGTGTAGAAATCCTTTGTAATGGTTGTCAAACTATCACAGAAGAGCAAAATGCTCTGGTCTGCAGACATTTTGTACCAGCCAGCCCAACAAATCGAATCAGCGATATTGAGTTGCTGATTCAAGAGAGCAAATCAACAAATTGAATCAGCAAATGAATTTGGTACAAAATGAATATTTGGTATGCCATTTTGTACCAAATAGCAAAATTTTGTACGAAATAGCGTAGAGCCGAAATTACCAGCACTGACCTGACTGGTTACAATTCATACACCGGTTTCTTTAGTATACAACATGGAAAAGGTTTTGCGATATGGGCTTAGAATTGTATAATTTTATTATTATTAATTCATATATTTTGTATTATCATTGAAGTAATCATAAAAATAGTGACCAAAAAAATTAATACATATTTTTTTTAGGCAGCTGTATGACTGTGACTGAAGGCCACAGCAATATTAACCCCACAAGCACAAATACTGCCTCTGAAGAACATCCTCATTTGAAACAGGCTCCTTCCCTCAAAGAAGTTTTATTTATATCACTAAACCAAAAAACAGAAATTACATTTAATCATATTTTGGGATTTATTTATTGATGTTCTAGTTGAATTGATAAATAGTTAAAAAAAAATCATTCCCAATAATACTGTCATTTTTTTAAAAACCTCATTAATGAAAGTTTATAGATGATTAATCAAAATTTTTATCAATAAATGATAAGCGATATGATAAATGCTGACCCCTAGAGGAATGTAGCAACTCTCGGGCACAAATGTGGGGTACAAAGTGACATGCAGTCCTACCCAGAGGTGATAGGTATTTTCCCTTTCAAACCTTCATTAAAAGAACCACAGACAACGTATATGAATTTTATGGCCAAACTTCTGCAGAAGGAGAAGACTCAGCAAAACTACTCCTCGGAGTCAGTCACAGAGCGTTCTGCCCTCTCTCTGGTCAAGCAGGCCTTTTCTTTGGGAAAACAAAGGTCAGATAGGATAAATAATAAAACAGGCTCCATCTAACACACAGGTCAACTAGCTCTTTCCCTTGAGAGCAAACTCTGGAGGGAACAATCAGTTCTCAGGAACACAGAGATTCAACAGAGCAATCAAAAAGTATTCGTCATTTACTGATTAACATTAGACTGAATGTTGATTAACTATTGATTAATATTAGACTGAATATGAACTAAAGCAATAATAAAAATAATTACAATAGGCCTTCGCAGCGCTTAGCTGCTCGGGCCTAATGATACCAAAAAATCTCTAACAAGAGGTCATTTTGTTTTCTTGTATTTTTTTTTACAGCAAAAAGTAGCAATTCAACCATATTTCACTTTTTTTTCTTTTCTTTTTCAAAAAGGAAAGAACAGATTTCCTTTTTGCATTTCTCCAAAGTTTCTCCGGTGTTTTGCTGAATCTGCGCCCTCTTTCCTTGCACCCCCTTCTTCTTCTTCTTCTTCCCTGGCATGATGCTCATTGTATGTGACTCTTCAATTTTGCTGCTTCCCTGCATTTACAGCACATCTCTGCCTTGCTGTATCACCGCGCTATGAACTATCTCGACAACCGGTGTTTGCACCAGGTAATGGATTGTTTTTTGTATCCACTGGGAGCCCCCCCCCAACCTAACCCCCACCCAACTCTTACCCCGTGCTATTCTGCTGAGAGACCATGTTTACCACAAATATAGAAGAAGAAAGGGGGAAAAAACGCTCCATAAAAGCACAAACATTATTCCATTTGTTCATTTCGCTGCAGGGATTCAAGGCCTTTTTGTCCCGTCCAAAGTGGCGACGTGTGGGAGATTAGATTCTAACACAACAATGACCCATTACAGGATAACGGAGAAACTAACCCATATAATTGTTTATAGTGGCCCTAATTAATGCTCTAATGACTGCATTTCATGCCTCCTAATGAAAATAAAGTATATTTCCAAGCATATAAAGTTGGTGACCAGCGGGGCGGCTAATTGTCGTAATGTCATCTTATTGATATTTATGTAAATAAGCGACTTTCTCCAATCAGACCGTTTTGAATCAGGTAGAAAAAAAAGAAAGAATAATAAAGAAAAACATTTTGGATTCACAGCAGAGAATGAGCGCGACATTAATTCCAGCAGTACGGCAGCGCACTCAGAGCCGAGGACGGATCGGCCAATTTGCATGTAAAGTGACTCTGTCAAACATGTTTTGCTAATGCGTTTATGAATGTTATTCGAGCATTAGCCTCACGCGTAAAGACTGATATTAAGGTGAATTATTTTTGCCCCCCCCCCCCCCCCCCGCCCCCCCCTCCTCACCCTGCCCTCTCCCCAACCCTCTGCCTTTTTAAGAGAGAATAAATGCCTCTAAAAGTTATTGACTTTAACGGAGCAGATATGATGAGAGTATTTTGACGTCTATTTTAGATTTTTTGATGAACGCTCAGGTTTCACAGCACGACCATAAAATACAGCAACTGTTTATTTTCTTTCTTTTTTTTCCTGATTCCGAGGGATATTTTACAAGGATCTGCAGAAAAAAAAATAGACGTTAATTAAAAAGAGGAGTGAAAAATGCAGACATTCTCATCCACTCAGCGACTTTTATGTCAGACAGCATTTTTTAATGGCGACGTCAGTGTCCGGAGAATGAATGGCTGCTTTTACAAACGTTTTCATCTCCCTGACAAATTGGTTTCTTCTGGCCACACATGTTTGTGATGGTGCCCACTTTTTTGTCTGCTATGCCGGGCTTGTTTCATATGATTCACTTTCCTTTTTTTAAAATTTTTCATAGCGTCTGAAACTGAATTGTTTGAGTACTCCAGTTCAGAACGTGTTCGGGTGTTGATGGTGTGAGAAGACAAGCTTGATGATTGCATCGATTGATTGGATTCCATAGATACTGGGAGTACATTTTGAAAGCCGAGTTTAATTTCACGCCCAGGTCTGATTACTGACTGATCTGTAGAATTAAGATCTAGAACCTTCCTGTCAACATGAAGTGGGTCAAAGGTCATCAAACAAGCAGGCTTTGGAAGTTCAGTTAAAAACAAGCAGAGCAGCGTTTCACAAACTGAGAAAACATAACAAAAGGGGAAAATACGTAGGCCTGTTATGATAGAACATTTTTTTGGACAATAAATTGTCCCAGACTTTATTGCAATAAATGATAACATTGTTGTTTTGAAACCATTTTTAACTAATATAATATAAACAATAAATCATGAAAATGGAAATGATTGAGTTTGTTTTAATTTATCATTCTACTAATTGACTTATAGCAGCAGAGCTGTACATCGTCTTGTCAGTCAAACTTTGTGGTGGAAGTGCCAAAGTCTGTGTCTGATTTATTTGAACTAGACACCTTGTTGCAAATGTTGTCCATAAGCAATCCTGATGGAAAATATCTTCTCATCTGTTTGTGATTATGAATCAATACCATAACTGAAATCCTACTAGGAAGTCCTCCTCAAAGTCTGAGCTTAAATCCGATTGAGATACTTTCACACGATCTTCAACAAAGTTTAAAAATTCAAAAACTTTGCAAATTCATTTTGATTAAGGAGACACGAGTCGGTTGGTCTTTCTTCTGACTTTTATTTAGAAGAACCAAGGATGGGTGGTATATGTTCTGCCTATACTTCTTTTATACCTCTACCATCTTTGCGCATTTTATCTCTCAAATAGTTCCAACTCAGTCAGATTGGATGGGGAGCACCGATTTTTAAAATCTCACCACAGATTCTGGATTGAGTTTAAGGCGGCTTTGGACCACAGGGTGGCTCCACATATTCAGTCTGTATTAAGTTCTAGCTCTGAAACCTGAAACAAGGTGCTTGAACTGAATTTTAGAGTTAAAGGGGATGGATAAAAGTCACTGTGAAACATTCCAAAGTTTTATTTGGAAGACAAAAAAATAAATGAATCCTTTCTTTCAGTTACGCCGTACTTCACGTTAGTCTATCATGTGAAAGTCAAATAAAACGTATGGAGGTTTATAGTCATAATATGACAAAATGTGTAAAAATGTAAGTTCTGTTAAAATTTTTGTTGCAAATTTTGTTCTTTCATTGTAAATAACATGCTGTTTAATCTACAATGTGCTTAGCTGCATGATTTCAGAATACTGCAACAGTAGCTTAAGCTGCTGTAAGGCCTTTATTTCAACAAACACTGTCTTAAAATAGAAAACATCAGTAATTATGACAAAGGACAGAATAAAATATATCCCACACGACAGGAACAATCCCTTTTAGTCAGTGGAAACTGTGAAACCCACACTAACCAATGCTCTGAAACACTTGAAGTTTTCTCATCCACGCCGTCATAGCGAGACCTTATCCAAGCTGTAAATTAGAGAGTAAACAACACGCCTCCAACTCTCCAAGAGGGAGCCTGATTATGTTCTTGAACTTGTTCTAAAAATTCTCAGCTGCATGTTTACTTAATTTGCTGCAGCAAAAACGAAGCATAACAAATGCCGTGTCTATTTATGTCGCAGGGAACGAAGGCAGAGCTCTTCTAAGTGCAACCCGGTGACGGGTGGAGCTTGAAAAAAATCACACTCAGTCATCTTGATGCAGATGTGACATTTACATGCTTTGTTACATATTATTGAAGATGGGGGGGGGGGGGGAGCAGCCTGTTGTTTAAAATGCAAATGCAAAAAAAGACCTGGACATTTACTACCATGAATTCCACTTTATAGAGATGAAAAGAAGCCTTTTGTGTTAGCTTAAACATAAACATGAATCTACTTGACAAACATGCTGTAAATTAGGAGTTTATGAGAAACATTACCTTAAAATGTATAACCAAGGCTAAAAACGCAATTTATTTACAACCCTATTCACAGCTTCCTGCGATAATATTGTGTCACACTGAAAATCCGACGACCTTCGTTTCATTAGATTAACTCTAGAAATAATTGTTTTCATCAGAATCAGTAGTGCCAGACTGATTAGAACCCCTGACAGTTCCTCTAAAATAAAACAGGAACTCCATCTCTTGCATTGCATTGGGTCAGTTTAGTAGCCACACCCATTTCAAATTTCCAACCAATCACACAATATTTGTCAGCCAAGACGTTTGAAAAAAGTTCTGCCCAGAATATATCAAGAACTCTGAGACCAGAGACACAAGAGTGGTATGTGTATATAATAGTATTTATAATTAGGATATCAAACTTTTACTTTACGATAAATTGTTCCAGTAATTACTGCGATAAACAATAATATTGTTGTATTGAGAGCTGCAGGGCCCTCTTTCACACGTTGAGTCACATACTTGCATCTAAAACCGCTATTAGCTTGCAAACCTCACACACTTCAGTGTGTGAGTAAGTATAATTTTTGTGGAGAATTTCTAGCCTTTCCAACAAATAAACACGACCTTCCGCGTAAACACTCCACATGTACGGCAACTGGTACCTGCCAAGTCATTAGCATGCACAGATATGGTACAGATATGAATCTGTGCGAGAGAAGCGAGACGCGCACAGGGGAGAAGATTTTCCATTTTGTGTTTCGCTCCAGTTCTGCCCCCACCCCTCCACCTTCATACCCCAAACACCCCCTCCTACCGAGGATCCAATCAATCTGCCAGCTATTAAGTTTGTTAATTGATAATGCATACTAATTAGGCTGTGCGCAGTTACTTTGGAGACTCTGAGGAGGTAATTGTAGGCACAAGTCCAAATGGAGTTTAAAACAGTCTGTGCCAGGTAAAAATTCATTAGGCGGATAGATTGGAGAGGACGAGGGAGAGGGAGGAGGCGCGGAGGCAGAACAGGTGGAGGTGGGTGGGGTGTCGATGCTAATGCCAGTCCGTGGAGAAATTTCCGCCTTTGATCCAATCATTGTTTCCATACTGTGGCGGCTGCCCGCTTGTGGAGGAATTTGTTGCTCCGTAAACTTCCTCCCCCTTCAACTGCGAGGTCATCGAGTTGAGTTGAGTTGATGTGACCTTTCTGCCGGGGGTGAAGCTCTGAGCGGTTTGCTCTTTGGTCACACATCTGGCAGCATTCATCTTATGTAAAACAATATGTCTCCTCCACGAACTCCCGACCAAACACAACCAGTCAGAGTCAAGAGGAGGGTCTTAGCGCTGTCAATCATCCTCATGTAAGCTGCTAAACGTGCTACTGGTGGAGAAACAACTTACAGTTTGAGGAAAACTGTTTATTCACCATCATCGGAAGCCATGCTAACTAATGTAAGATAGAGGAACTTGATTTTTTTCACATCATCTGTCTAACACCATGATGTCACAACATAGTGACAGTTTCAACAAATGTGTAAAGAAAGTATGCTTTATAAAAGTTACATCCTGCAGCTTTAGCAAAAAGAAGTTAAATGAAAGATAGTGTTTTTGCCAGGGATGGATTTAGAAGGATAAGGTCCTCTGGGCTAGAAACGGTTTTGGTGCCCTATCCAAACATTTTAAAAATAACTTTACTCAAGCAAATTACATTAATAGACAGGTCTATGCATCAGCAGGTTTAAGACGTCCATATTGGTCCCAAAAAGATGCACTATAAGTTCAGAATGTTAAAACATTTAAGTATTATATAGATGGATAAAAACATAATATCAAAACAGACTTCAGAGTTTTTTATAAAGTACAATATAAAACATGAATTCATTACAAAAGCGTTCTAAATCTTTGGGGGGTCCCAAAGCGCGAAGCCCTGGGCTACTGCCCATGTAAGCCTTTGCACGTTGTTGCTAATGCTAAACACACCGACATGATAATATCTTCCATGACTTCCACTTTCCAGCTACACATGCATTTTTGTTTGCCCATTATATGACTCCCAGTGAAGATATTGAACTTCAGTGTTGAAAGTGTGCCTAATATTTTTTCTTACAGATGTGACTTTTTAAATTTTATTTTATATTCATTATAAATGTTTACTATAAACTACACTACTTTTAGCTATACATTGAAATCTGTTATAAAACATAGGTCATGTATGTTATGCATGTTAATTGTAATCCCTTTTAATTTTTCCCATCAACCTTGCTTGGGAACTTCAGATGAAAATGAACTTCTTTGGCTAAATCTGGCATATTTGTGTGAAGCATTCATGTTGATTAATATGCATTGTCACCTTTGTGAAATAGATGAAATTCACCAAATTCACAAATGTCAAACATTTCTAAGGGTTACTAGTGCTTTAGTTCAGTTTACACGGCGTAACTTTCTTTGGGTCCTCCGCCGCCTCCTCGTCTCTCGCTGCCTTTAAAGTCTGTGTGATTGACACGCGTTTAACATAATGAGACCTATCTTCTGGATCTGAGCGTGACAGCTGGGAATCAAAGGGCCCGGCTGCTAATTGAGACGGTTGCGGTGTGTTTACTGTCCCCCTTTCAGTGTCAGCCCGATGACCCCTTGAACTGTCTGTCAGCCGGCTCGACAAATGAATGTGTCCCTCGCCGCGAGAGGCATGCTATGGGGATCGTGTCAAAAGCGTGTTTTACAGCTTGTCTCAGTGTCTTTGTCACTGAGACGGAGTGACAGAGATATATACTGTGCAGGAGTGGAAATAGACTTGACTTAGAAGTGTCTGCAAATCCCTTAAGTAGCTGGGAGATTGAAGAGAGGGGAATTGTGTTACCATGGAGGAAGACGTGAACCGAAACTGTGGGCCTGTTACCGATATCAAGGTAGACAAAGGTTTTAACCCGTTCGAACTCGAGACGTTTTTGCTGCCAGCGACTGTGTCGCTATACAGTAGAACTCTGATTTAGTTTCATCACATTTTGCTGTAACTGCATAGGCAGGTGTGAATCCAAAAGGGCCAGATGCTAAAACAAAATCAAAAGGTGGTTCAGAATAATACAGCAGTAGTTTAAGGGTGTTCACATGTACGCAATTATGTTATCACAGGTTTTTAATTTTACACAGAGTTTTAGGTTTTTGAGTTGAATTATAAATGCATAAAGGTAATAAATGTTACCTTAGTGTCTGAAATTATTCAAAATAGTATAATTTTTTTAGTGTACCAAGCCTGCCATTTTGGGTTATGCGGGTTTCTCTAACTTTTGAATTCTGGAGGTTTTCCTTGGTGTGTGTGCAACTGGCTCATTCAGAAGCCATTTAAGTGCACTTTCAGACCTGGTGATCCAGTAGAGTCGGTTCGATCGGGGACCAAAAGTTTCAATATTGTTACATTTTCAGCTGCTGTGATTCCCTTTCATCCTGTACTGTGTCAAACCAACCAAACCCTTTGAAAAACACTTTCCCCTCCCCACCTGTGGTGGCGCTGCACCAGGAACCACTGAAGGAAGAGTCAGGAAAACTTCTGAAGACGGGAGATGGAGCCTAACTTCCTTTTTCATCAAATGTAGTTATTTTTGTATGATTTTTTTTCATTTTTCTTTTTGTCTGACTATATTTGTTTGAGGGAACTTTATCTCGTCTTTGCTACTTCTTAGCTTAGACCACAAACTATTTCTCCCACTATGCACATACATTTGTTTTGGTTGTATTTACCCAGAATCACTAGCAGTACAAGTCAGTGTTGGGCCGGGGGGCCCCTAACGAATCACCAGGCCCCTTACGTTCATCAACTGCACCACTAGAAACTTTTGAGGGGTGGGGGGAGGGATGAACCTGAAACTGCTGAGCGTGGAGGCGGGGGGGGGGGGGGGGGCAGCCCCCCCTATAGCTCTGGGCCTGCCCAGAATGGCCTGCGTTGTAGAGCGCTTTCTGCTTTTAGAGTGGTCTCCAGTTTTGCTTGGCATGCATTCAAACCACACCAATCTTCACTTCAGCCACGCTGACCTTCAGACAGACCAGAGTTCTTTT